>OMKZ01037267.1:20220-35186 GCA_900302535.1 Neoniphon sammara | reverse complement strand
GCGTGTTACTTTGTGTGAAGGCTTGTTTACCTCTTGACTGACAAGTGAAAAAGACCATTGGGACTTGGGCGAGCTTTGCCTTTTTTAAAAGGGCTGTATCCATCTTGTTTCATCCTGTTTCTCTGTGTGTATGTGTGAGCGTGTGTGTGTGTGTGTGTGTGTGTGCGTGTGAATAGGTGTGTATCCATGTGTGCCTGAAAGAGAAGGTGGGAGGAGGGAACGGTTACAGCAGTGCCTGTGTTACTGTTATCTCAGTCTTGTTCAGAAACAGAAAAAAAACATGAGGAAGACAGTGCCATATCAGCTGCTGCGCTTTAGTCGGAATGCAAATGTACACATACAACAAGCAGCGTTTGGACACAGTTAGTCCACAGGCAGCTGTCAGGAAAATCTGCAGTTGTTTACATGTCAGATTTACGCTGTTTTTGTAGAGCTCAGTGTGAACCTTTTGTCTGAACTGCGCAAGACAGCTCCTACTGCATCAGTAGGATGGGATCACGGTAGAGTAAGACTGTAAAAATATGCTCAATTTCAAAGTATAATTCATTACATAATATGCAATTCAAGATACTGGCTTGATGTCAAAAATGGAAGTGATGTTAAAAAAAAGATCCCTATATCCATATGTGGACTTTTTGCTTGGGTTCTTATTTATGTGATATGAAAAAAAATGTATGCAAAGAACGATGTATCACTGCTTTGGCGTGAAATTGGAATGTTAAATGGTAGAATGAAGTAAGGCATATAAATTGGTTAAAGTGATATGAAAATGGTTTAAATATCTTATTATTATTATTCATGATGTATTCTGACTTTCCTCACAAAGCATTTGTATTGGCTGTGAAATCCAAAATCAAACTGGCTTTTATTCCTACTGCTGATGTGAAACTGTTATCTAATCAATGTATAAACTGCTTCCCATTTAAGGATTTAGCACCCTCTCCTCCATGTTAATATGTGACACTTGTCTCTCCTTGTGTGTAATGGCAGCTCGTGAGGTTTCACTGTAGGGAATCGACAATTATTTCTTCCGTGCACAACTTGTTGAATCAGCTCATGTCCCAACTCAGGCTCCTCTCATTTTTTTCCCCCCTGAAATAAGTCGTAATCTGTTACGACTTACTTCAAGTCAGAGTCATTTGCATACAGAGAGGACAGAGAAATATGAGGCTTTGAATAGGACCATATGGCTGAATGAGATTTCACAGAGAGACGTTGTCCGTGTCACATTTCTACATTCTGGTCTAGATGCTATAACCCCCCTGAACCATGACTGTGATCTATGCTGCCATAGGCAATCCACTGAGTCTGAGAAATCCCTTCCATGTTTGTCTCTTTCACTGTGGATGCTGCTGCTGTTTGCCTCTCACTGTCAATCTGTCACCGGCTGTGATGTTCAGGAATGAGCCCCGGTTCCCCATTGACCCTGCCACATCCGTTTATCACTCATCCCTCCGTCCCTCCATCTATCTATCTATCTATCTATCTATCTATCTATCTATCTATCTATCTATCCCTCTCTTCATCTTTCTCCCACTGGATCTGAAATGTTGTCTCTCCACTTTCACCGAGCGCCTCCCTCCACCCCCCTCTGCTCTGGTCGCCACAGAAACGGCTGATTCAGGAAGGGTGGGCGGGTGGCTCAGAGCTCTCGCTGCTCTGCCCCATGCGGTGCTTTCACAGTACATTTCTGCCTCTGTGCTGCCTTTATGGCCCTGAAAAGCTGACAGTTCAGGTGGCTCAGTCAGATGTTATACAATGGTATCAGCTATACAAAGGCTGTTTGCTCAATTCCCAAAAAGGACAGGTTCAGTATTTACAGCTGAATTCATATTCACAGTTCAGTTTTTCTCCTAACAACGGTATGGACATAGGGAACTAGATTCTTAAACGTTAGCGTCTTTTCTTTTCTTTCTTTTTTATGACTCACTATACTTAATTTGTGATGACATTTTTAGTGATTCTCAATTAAAGCAGCTGCAGTCTAAATGAGTGTCTTATGACTGGTCATCTAATGTAATGTCAGGTTGACCCTGAGGAACCGCAGGCCTCTCTCTGCGTAAACACATACAGTATGACACTCAGGCTGGAATCACAATGTGTGTGTTAAAAGCCTACACGGAGGTGATTAATAATTTAATATACCAAGACTGAGTGCTTTAATAATATATATGCTGTGACCTTTCTCTTACATAAGGTCACTGAAGCAGAATAAGAGTGATGGAGAGAAACAAATAAGGAATATTCCCTTGCGAATGCTGTATGCTGTATGCTGTAAAATACCGTATGGCATTTTATGGTGAGAACAAAATGTGTGCTGTATATCCCATTATAGAAATTTCAAAGTTAGTGAGAATTAAATAAAGGATTAGTGATTATAGGATTTGGATTTGTCAAAACTGGCTTTTTGTGTTTGTGCTGTGGTTTTATCCATTTTGTCACATTGTTGGATAGCTCTGCTTGTCATTAAAGCTGTGCAGATGGTTTATACAGTAGCTAAAACAAAGCTGTTTAAAAAGGTACCTAAACAGGAAATGAAACCTGTGTTGCACCGCAGTCAATTCCACGCAGGACCCCATGAGGCTGTCCTGCTGTGCCTGATTAAATTAAAATGGGAATTTGAATTCACTGAGGAGGTAATGGTGAAGACCAGGTCTGTCCAATTTGTTTTGCTCGCTAAAAATCAAGGTTTTGGTCTTTTTTTACTACTTATCTGTTGCAAAAAAAATACTTTGTGTTGCTATTATCTAAAATTAGAAATAAGTAATGAAGATCAGTGTCTACAACATGAGCCAATATGGATATTAACAACTTGCTCAAAACATTGTTTGGCCTCATCTTGTTTGATCATAATTTCTCAGATTGTGTGTTTTTTAGTTTTGGGGAGCAAAAAGGTAGAAATGTATGCAGGCTGCAGTGGTTTTCCACCCTGCAGTGTTCAGCCATTACAGTCAGTAGTGACGCAGCCCCAGACTCACACAGCACACTGCAGACCCATCACGAGACACAGCCAGAACAAAGAGCACACACTGTCATCTGAGAGAAAAACTCAACATGGACGAAAACACAGATGTCACCTCTTCACAATCCCTCTGAGGGTTGGTGATTGGGAGAGCATGATATACAAAGCCACGTGCTGAGTCCTGATCTCTCACCCTGCTCCTTTTAGGACTGTCCCGAGCACGCTACACTCTCTGTGGTACTAGAAGCCTCAGGTGGGACGCAGGTGATTTTTATGGGCATCATAAGATCACTTTGATGTGTGCCAGTGTGTGTGCATGTGTGTCTATAACCACTCACTCTACTATGTCAACGTTTGAGGTGTAAATCCATTAGGAGTTCACAGGCGATGACGATTACATCCTCAGGCGCTCTCATGACATACGCATGCCTCATAGACTATAGAGCCTACTGTCGTAGAATACCCATTTGCAATCACAGAAGTGCCTGTTTTGAAGTTGAAATACCTGTCATGTAAGTGTGAAGCAAATAATCCCTCAGCTCAGCGCATGAGCTGGTTGACTGACATCCTACACTGCCATGAAAACGGGGTGGATGCACAGTACAGACTGCAAGAGAGAAAAGTAAAATATCTGAAGAGAAAGGTGAACAAGGAACTGAGTGGGAGGAAGTCATAGTGTTGCCCCACATGATAAGTGAGAGTGAGATGAAGGCTTGGCCCACCTCTCCTTCGCCATCCTCGTCTCTCCTACACTTTTCTCTCCCTCTTGCTGACCAGAGAATCCATATTCTTGGCAGGGTTTGTTCCTCTGGCAGAGTGATGTGATGTGGAGGAGCAACACAACCTGACTTGCCTGTGTTGATAAGAAAGGTTTTCAGCCGTTTCAGACACTGTGGAGCTCACTACGCATGTAGAGAGATGTCTCTTTTGCTTTAGTGAGCAGAATAATGATTATTCAGAGTATCTTTAGTGCGTTATTTAGTGTATTTGTCTTGACGTTACAACACTTAAGAGGCACCAGAATTGCTTTTCTATAAGAATTTGTCCCCGTCTTTTAACTTAACTGTGATGAACTGGATAATGAGCTAAGTTGTCTGGGCAGAAAGATGTTGACATGTGTAGTAGGATGATAATAAATTAGTGCCACGAGGAAGCAATGGAGATAACCTTTGTGGTGAGAGAGGTAAGTAGGGCAATTTTGGTTGTGGAAAAATGAAAAGGGACCTAACTGTGTTGTGTATAGTCCAAATAATAAAAGTTTATTTGCTGACTGCATGCTGGAAGAAAAGTATCATCAGTGCTGAGCTTAGAATAAATTGGGAGGAAATCAAGTGAATCACACTTGATTTAAGGCTGGAGTGTTGTTTGGGGTGCAAAAAGGGCTTGATTTGATTTCCATGTGGATTGAAAGGGTGAATGTTTTGTCTCCAACCAGTCGTTAAGAAAATCAAGTTCCTCTTGAAGTGGATCTCAGATGATTCCCAGTGGCTGGCTGCTGTCTGATGACTAATTGTTTCCTGAGCCCCATATTAGAGTCCCTTAATTGGTTAGAACAAGTTGGTCATTAACTTACTCATTAGAGCTTATTGTAGCTCTGAGACCACTGCGACGTGATCGTGGCAAACTTCTTTAACTGCTAACCAAGCCTCATATCGGTCCTGTCTGTAACGTTCTCATCGACACCAACGTCCTGACTCACTTTGGTTCTTTAGAGATTCCATGGCACTTAGTGTCAGGGTGTCTCGGCACTAACCTCGCTGTTCTGGCCAAAAATTCCCATCTGGACCCACTCTTCCTGCCATCTGCTCCTCTCCTATCTAATTGGCCAGTCATGTTGACAGTTGTGAGGCCTCCAGTTTGAAATGGCCCACACACTGTTGTTGGATGGAAATAAAGAAGAAGGTGAGCTGAATGAAGAGAAGAGGACGAGCCAGAGCCATAGGGCTTCATAAAGCTCAGGGTCTGAACTGGATTCACCACAGCGCATTTCTTCAGTGCCATGGCACTGTGCATCTCAGCAGTTTCTATCCAATCTCTGTGTATAGTAGAAAGTGCTGACTGGTTAAGGATAAGGATCACTAGGAGAACAATATGCAATTTATGCTTAGTCAGAGAAAGACTGTTTCCCCTAAATTAAAAGTGAAACCCGGAGAGAAGATGAGGGTAAGAGAATGAAAGAGAAACAGAAGCAAACGGAGGCTGTAGGCTGGCGCAGGTGTATGGATTTTTGCCAGGGGAGGGTGACAGCGTGGTACAAATGCTGTTGCCGCTGCAGGTGTTATTGGTGCTGATTGTGGCTGTGATGCTAGCATAGCCGTCACTGTCTGAAGGACAGTGAAGGAGGAGAGCTGACTGTGGAGGAATCGTCTGTGCGCTGCTGTGCCCTGAGGTTCAGGGCCCACTCTCTCCTTCGTGGCACAGTCAGACATACTAATGGCATCATTACTGGATTCCTGAAATGCCATTGTCCTACTTAACAAAATGTATATGCACACACACATGCACACACAATCCATGCATACACATACACATCCTTACATGCAGCCACACAGCATGTACACACATTAACACACACAGGTGCACACAAAATGCCCAAGTTAAACAGACTTGAGCAGGCAAAATAATACATTTACACATGGACATATAATATATTTATAAATCGTGCACTCCATGTGGGAATAATGAGATTTTGCACCTTCCATCTCCCACTGATATTTGGCAATGAATATTGCATACAGAGTGAAATGTACACAATGCAGTACTTTTCTATTTTGCTGATTGAAAAATTGAGTACAGACCCACTGTCACACTCAAGTTTATACTGTATAAAGATGATTGTTTTTACTGGCATGATTAACAATAACAATAGTGGAAAATAAAAATAGTATAAAAGTAGATTTTCTAGATCATAGATGAAAATTCAGCATTATGTCCAATTTGTCTTATTTCCATGAGTCCATCTGTTTCCTTAGTTCATGGTTTAACTTGGAGCCCCATTTGACTCTAATATATTCAAAAGTGCTTCAAGAGATGGGAAACTAAGATATGTAATTACTCAATAAAATTAATTTTATTGTCATCATTGGGTGTAGAAAACTGAGAGAATCTGAAGTCCTTTCTACACAGAGACAGAAATCAGACAGCTGATTTCTTCCAAGGGTTTTGCTGGGGATTAAAAGCTACCTTCATTTGTAAGAGTGAAGTGATCCAATCAGAACACACCTCAGTTTTTATTCCTCCCGCCCCCGTTTGATTGACTCTCCAACTGCACCTGTTATCCTCCACTAGGCTCAACAAACAGCAGTAACAGCAACTGTTAGCTCCTCAGCATGGGACACTGATTTTGTGCTGTTCCTGGACATAAATCCATCATTTCACTGAGTATTATTTTAGCATTCTAACAATATATCACCAGAGATGAAGGCTACAAAAGCGCTTTAATCTGATAGATGGAGCTGTGCCCTCCTTAGCTAATGTTAACGGTGGCATCAGTCATGGACTTTATCACATCTACTCTACACAAGCCTCCAAAGTGTTTTTAGCAAGTGAACTCTACATCAGTGTTAGCCATGAGAACATTTGCTGACACTGTTGCAGTGCTAGTAAGACCCGCAGCTGTTCCTGCTCCAACAAGCAGGATATTTTCACTTTGCTGGACAGTTGGTTGGTCTTACCAGGGTCCAGACAATATTGTTACCTACAAGAGGAACTAAAGCCCACCTGCCCTGTTGGAATGTTTTACTGAAGAAAATCAACTCCTAAAACATTTTATTTCAGTTAGTAACTTTCAAGAGCGCTCAAATCTTGGTGGATGATGAAGATAATACACTAAACTAAGAACACTAAATACTACAAGAATACTAAAGGAAATCCGCATTTTTAACTTGGCTTACTGTCCCCTGAATAACAGCTCTTTTGTTTATATTGAAATGAGTATTTCAGGGTCAGAATGTTTTATGGGTTTTGTTTTGTTTTGTTTTGTTTTTAAGCTACCATTGTGCCATTGTGTCTGGTGCATGAAACACTTTTTTACAACATGAAAAGCAACATCACAAAAAGCTTGCTTTGTAAATCTTTAAGACAAAATAGATTTAACAATAATTAACAATTATTATAATTAACAATGATGATGATGATGATGATGATGATTACTATTATTATTATTATTATTATTTTACCCCCATGACAAACAATGTGTTGCCACATTGTGTTTCGACTGGCAACAAAAGCATGAGACCACAGGCAGACATGTCCAATCAGAATAACTTAACAAACAAAAGGATTTATGGGGGTTGAAGTTTCATGCACTATTCTGTGACTTTCAGTGAATTTATTTCTACCCAACAATGTGTCTGGTAAAATGTTTCTATGTACCCAACACTGATGTAATCTACCTGCCTTTGGTAGTTCTTCTGTTATTCCATGATCGCATAACCTGTATGTTGCTGGTATTTTTCATTATGGCCACTGAGTTGTTCAGTGCACACATATGGTGCACTGAACAATTCAGTCATTTAGGATCCATTTTCATTCAGGAAAAATGGAAAAAAAAAACAAAGTTGACTCTACAGCAGCAGTAAGGGATAAATTTGGACTGTATCTGAATTTTAATTCCAGAAGCCAATTCCAAGCAACTACACTACTACACATACACACTATTGCTGTCACAAGATAATGAAAAAGGAAATTAAACAGAAAGTCTTCGATGCAGTTTTTCATGTATATAAAAATGAGAAAAGAACCCTAGGCCCCATAGATGATGTAAAAATGATCAATACCGCCTGCATGATCCATTAAATTTTTAATTTCCATGAGTTTTTAGAGTAGAATTACTTCACAGACCCAAAGCTTTGGTTTCACCCCTAATTCCCCCAAATAATTTCTGCGTCAGTCTCAACAGCTCTGATGAGATGAGAATGCGACGCCGGCAAAGCTGTTAACTATTACACCTCCCTTTGTGAAAACCTCACACACGTACACACGTACGTACAAGAAACGCACACCCAAATACTTATAGCCAACAGATCTGCTATATTGCTGTACCACCTGCCTCTCATCAACCCCCTCATCAAGCAGAATAAGATCACTGTTAATCCACTTGTCTCAGCCCACGGCGTACCAACAGTGCTCCCATTGCACAGCTCTGTTGTTCCCTCAGGGCTCCCTGGAAGCCAAGAGAATAGAAAGGTGCTCACAGCCTACACGCTCCTTTATGTCTCTCTCTCCATCTTTTGACTATTTTTCCACATATACATCATTTTCTTTTCATTTTTTATTTTTTTATTTTTTATTTTGCTGTGACGGCAAAGGATCTTGGCTTCAGAAAGCCAGGTACAACCCAGATGGATGTCCAGGTTCAACTAGAAGTGGCAAGTGTTGGGTTTCTGTACAAGTGTGTTTGTATGCGCACAAACGTGTGTGTGTGTGTCCCATCCTGCCAGGGGGTCACTCAGCCCTGGGGGCAACAAATCATTCCCTCTTCATTTGGTACTCGCTGTGTATTTGTTTTCTTCCACTGGCCCCCCTGCCAGCACCCTAAAACCTCTCTCTGAGCCTTTCTGATTGTGGCTGCTGAGGTCGCTGTGCTGAGGGAGTTCAATAACATGGGGAGTTCTGAGAGTTATTTTGGCCACATAGTCCTCCAGAGGACCATCAGGGAGATCCAGTACCAAGGAGCTAATTGAATTTGAGGTTGCAGCTAATGATTTTTCCAACAGCGGGACATTCCCCCTTTTCTTTGGCACACAGCGTCATGCATGGCCTGCACTGAGCGTCTCTCAGGCAAGCCCTAAATCAGCCAATAATGGCTTTGGAGAAGCTAAGCACCTCCTGGTCCTTTTACAGGCATGATTTAATAGCACTTGTTAATCCAACAACATATACATTGCTCTCCATTTTGTGGAGACTTACAGGCTTCACTGCACGGATTTAAAGCCAGATTTACTGCAACAGGACAAGAGCTTCACTGTTAAAAACCAATTAGCAGCTATTAAACCTCCAACCTACAGGAGTGTCATATGTTCAATGTGCTCAAGATACTGTATTACTAGAGCTCTATATACCAGTTTATTTATTGCCTTGTTTAGGTTATTATATGTTACTAAAGACATTTGGTTTCCCATTAACCAATGATCTGCCCTAATATGAACTGAGAGTGGGCTGACAAAAACCTGTTTAATTATATATAATATATAAACCCTCCTCTTGCTCACAGCAAAATGTTAAATTAACATTAAATTATAGACTTCGCAGTGACTTTTCTAATTAGATTTAACTCCAACAAGACTGGCTTGGTAGTGAAGTATTCCCTTACTACCCAAATGTGCTTTACAGTAGTTTATAGGAAACTCTGCAGGCGTCTTTGACCCCAGACAGATTGACAGCTACGAAGCTGGACATGGACTTGAAACCCGGCAACTTCTAGTCTGACTGGTCTCCATTTATAGTTCAGTCAGGAGCCAGGCCCTCTCCTCCCTGGAGCCTGTCTCTCACTTCCACTGTTATCCTTTTATCCCTCTTTGTCTTGTCTTTCGCCAAATCTTATCCAATTCTCCATCCACTATCATGTTATTTAATCCATTTGTTTCTCTTTCCATCCTGCAAGCCTGCTCTTCTCTGGGTATTATAATTATTCTTCTTACCCCAATCCCACTCAAGCCACCGTGTATGCACATGCATGCACACACACACACACACACACACACACACTCCCTGGTGCTCTGCTGTCCCGTTTATTCCCAGTCCTGTGCTACATCTAGTTGCCCTGCAGCAGTACAAGCGCAGAGCTTATGGCCAACAGGTTTTCCTCATTAGTTAATTATGTTTTGTGTTAATGTCCACAGCTTTCAGCTGTTAGCTGAATGGCTTTTAGGCTAATGCTAACTGATCACCATTACACACTGACCAAAACTGGCCTTTTTTGTGCTTATTGCACCGTCATGGTCATCTATTACAACTGACTACAGTCATTATTCATCCAGACAGCCAAGCTCGTGTTTGTCTCAGTGAGAATGCATCCTTTTGTAAGAGAGCCAGTCTTGTGAACTCCGATGGACTCTTCTGTGACAGCAAATGTAATGTGATGAGGGTCAGAGGCCAATAAAGAAAAGTCTAACAGATGATGGCAACA
This sequence comes from Neoniphon sammara, assembly GCA_900302535.1. Taxonomy (NCBI): domain Eukaryota; kingdom Metazoa; phylum Chordata; class Actinopteri; order Holocentriformes; family Holocentridae; genus Neoniphon; species Neoniphon sammara. The sequence goes on along the minus strand of OMKZ01037267.1, from coordinate 25,095 downwards.
CCCACATGTCTATATGTAATCACACTCTTGCCAATAGCCCTGCTGTCCTAAACATCATATGACTCTCAGCCTGTAATCTTCCTGTCAGATGACGACCCACTAAAGCACGGAGGTGTAAATGATTCACAAAGATTTAGAGATTCAGTAGGGACACCTGCAGCAGCATTAGACCGCTATGTACATACAGTTAAATTTGTTCTTTTTTAGAATCTTTGTCTGACTTTGACTTGATCTATTGAAATCTGAGCGATTTGTCTCATCTCATTGTCAGCTTCCTTTGTACTGTCACAGTTAATTTATATTTCTTTGTTAGCTTTGGAAAGCCTGTGGTGTGAGTCATTATATGTCCATTGTTGATAGCACCACTGCACAAAGGCACTGGTTTTCAATAAAGAGTACAACGATGAAAGAGAGTGTCAAATGAATCATGCCTTCAGTGGCTACTCTCTCTCCTCTTTTCAATATGGGTTGGTACCCAATTCCAAATAGTCAATATTAGATTCCTCTTATATATGATCCTAAGGCTTCATTGGCAAACAGATGCCATATTGCTGTCTGTAGATTGGACACTGGAGAACTTTTTTTTTCTCAAGCCACACCATTATGTCAGTATAGCACTTTCTGTTTACTGCACATTGATGCATAAGTTCATGGTGCTGACTGATGCACTGTTTCTTGCAACTCAACCCTATTCACACCTCTCAGGCCTGTGCACTGTTTCTTGGTGAATAGCGTGAATCCTTACAGTAGGAAGCTGCTTTCCGCGAAGCTCCGATGTGCTTCTCATACCGACACATGCTATCTCTGCGTGGTTACACTGACAAAGCAGCCAGAACACTCTATATAGGACCCAGACAACTCAACTCCAGACTGAGCACCAAGAGATGTCTCTTTCATATGCATAACACTTTACACATGCATGGAGAGCAGTAAATGCTTCCCATATGGCTAAGTTCACACATTGGTCAGCCCTTCTGTGTCGGTTTAAAAAAAACTGGCAGTCTCTTTCACTGGCAGTGAACAAGGCGAGATTATGGAAATATATTGAGATTTCTAACGTTATTTATTTCCGGGGAGAGAGTGCTGAGATTGTGAAATTCTCACACTGCTGTCCAATGGATTCAAATTATCATCAGTGAAACATGGCAGAGGAGAAAAGGGCTTTTCTTTGCTCAGATCCCAACAAACTACATCTTTCTCAGTGTAAGAAATTATTAAATGCAAATATTTTTGCCTTTTGGAGTTTACTGCTGAATTAACTTTGGTGCTTTTGTAACTCAGTCGCACCACATCACTGCTCTATTTGATAAGTGTGTCACAAGTGTCAGTGTTGGAGGTAACTCGTGACTGTAAGTTGCATAATGACATTGATGTAATTATTCTTCCCAACTAAATAATGCAATATAATTACTTTTTTTAAATCAACCCATAATAATACAAATTCTTTTTATGTAACACAGACTTCCTCTCAGAACCATTTTTGCCTACTATATTGACTACACATATTTCAAAAGCCAAACCAATTTCATGCTGCTTCCGTTTCTTGTGAATGCCACATCTGAAAAATATTTGCACTGCAATTTTCTACATCCCTTTATGTTCTCTTTGTAGAAACCGGCGCGTTAATGAATTTAGCTGTGAGAAGAGAGAATATCATTTCAGTAAAACGTGTAGGCTACTCTGCATTACTGAATCTACAGCTGGCCAAAACACAGCACAAAAGTTTTTGAGTCATTTGGATAAATTTGTGGAAACGACTCAAAAGTTACATAACAATTTATCATGTAATTCTCCAGCCAAGCTAACACTGTAATATTGACTTGAAGCTTAAACATATGTAAATATACCGTAATACATTTTGATAGTTAACTTTCCCAACACTGTCCATAATGCTTAGCTACAATCCATCGAAACATCAAAGCACTCTGAGGACTCACAACATTTCGAGGGGGGTTGAAGCCCTTTTCCCTCAGAGCAGGAAGACACTCAGGGATATGCATGACCTCTAGCGCTACGCCGAGGCTTTCAGAGCTATTACTGCTGAAAAAGGCTCAACTACATGTGTTCAACTCCACTCCGCTATGTTTCATATGAAAAGACCAGTGGGAGGAAGGACGTGTAAAAATGCATAGCAACAGACTCTCTCTCTCCAGCTTTCTATCTCTCTCTCTCTTTCTCTCTCTCTCACATACTCGCACATATTAGCACTCACACACACACACGAACTTGCACGCGCCTCCACACATATACCCCCAGCCACAAGGCTCTGTGGAATAATAATGGGCCCATATTAAAGATTACACCCTCAAGCAAATGATGTAAATGGCATCACACAACAGGAATTAGCCTCAGTTTGTGAATCACCACCAGCAGTGATGGGAGAGGATGAGCCTGCCCAGCTGCACTTCATCTCCGCGTACAGTTCACAGGCTTCATCTGGCAACTGATCTGCATTGTGTTGCCATCTCAGACAGCGCCACTCTCCTGTGGCTACATCCAGCCCACCGTTTCTCTGTCTCCTGTCACCGTTCCTCATCACGCTTGTCTGTAAAATAATTTGGGAGAGTGCCTACGGAGAGGGGAGGCTTATGAGAACAGGCAGCATCCATTCCCCCCCCACCCCCCTGCTTTTTCTTCTTATCAAGACGCAGGATTGTAACTGCGCAGCGGTGTGAGTGTGATTTGCCTGTTGAAACCCTGCTATTCTATTTCAGGCCATCCCACACACAGTGGGAGAGGAGCAGAAATTTGTCACCCTTTAATTACAGCTTTCGAGTTCCCTGTGAAATTTTGTGCATCTGTAGGTAAGAGAGAGTCCTACTTTAGATTTCAGTAACAGACCTCCAGCAATTAGCACATCAGGGAGATGAATGTGTATGTGTGTGTGTCTCTGTGTGTGTATATTAATTGGTTCAGTTTAAGCGTTTTGGTTCATCGCCTATACTTTTGGGATCAATCGTTACAACACACTGAAAATTATGTCCTTCCAGCTGCTGGTTACAACAGTAATGTAGACCGCCAATTGGAGTGTGTATTGTTCCCATTTAATATCACCAGTATTATCACCAACTCTGAGCTTTTCTCAATCTGTTCTGCCAGCTCAACTGCAGAGCTCTATTCCTATAGGGTCATCCCCTTTCAATTAATTTCTTGTTAGTCCTGATCCAAATAAGCTGCAGTAAGAATTTAATCCTCATAATTGGATTATGAACTGATCGGCGCTGCAAGCGAGCTGTTTGTTATTGTAATAGAGAGTTACATATTTCTCCTTTTGATGGCCTACTGATTGCTGATCACAACTGTTTACTATAATGATAAGTCATGATGTTAAAATCATAATCAAGGATTAGCCTTAAACTTTCTGTCATTGCTGTGTGCCCAAGCTTTATTCAAACCCACAGAATTTTATTTTAAATTTTAGCGGAGATCCCAAGATTTCCAAAGATAGCAAATATGTCCTGCTGAATGACAGGGAAATGTGAATAAAATGATGCATGAGACATCATCCTTATTTAGCAAAAAGTATCAAAACTCATAAGGTTCCAAAGGTTTGATACATTTACATGTATCAACTTAAAGGAACTGATTCCATGAAAAGAATCGGTCCGCCCATCACTACTCAGTGTAAGTGTGATGTTACATTTCAATCAGCAGATACAGAACATGTATGTGGCATTGTCAGACAATATAGAAAAAATGCTTTTTCAAACTTTGTAGCCATTTTAATATATAGAAATATAGAGGAAAATCAGAGTTCAGTGGGTTGATATAAATTAGATGATGATTTCAAACAGCCAAGACATGACAACAGAAATAGACAATAAGGCAGTGCAGTGGCTGTTTTTCATACTTTCCTTTAGTTCCTGAGTGTCCTTCATGACAAGTTTCAACACAAACTTCTGAGAAACACTGAACACTGAGATGCACACATACAGACACACACACACACACACGCACACACACACACACACACACATCCGTCTCCCGTGACCTGCTGTTACGCGCACTAGAAAGAAAAGAAAAGATGGAGGAATGAAGGACATAGAAATTGCTTGAAAGATTACATTTTAAAAGACGTTTTTTTTTGTTCCTTCATCTCAAGGGGATTTAATTTGACACAGGAACCTGTTATCTATGGCTTTCTATTCTCTCTTCCTCAATTACACACACACACACACACACACACACACACAATCTACTATATCATCCCCTGCATCTGTGTGTCGCCACATTTAGATAAGTGCATAACAAATTTCCTGTCGGCCTCTGCCACAGTTATCACGCTGTTATTGAGTTTTTCCTTTCATTACATATGTCGGTGTGGCTGAGAGTGTTGGGCAGAGGTTACCTTAGTTACTCCACCAGCCTGACTCCATGGCGACCGGCTCCTGTGCCAGTGTACTGTATGGGAGGTTACTGTACTCTGGCACACTCGTTTCATGCCGTGTGAAATAATCCTCGGTTATTGGGAGGACTGGCTGGAAGTTTCAGATTTGAGATGTGTGTGTGTGTGTGTGTGTGTGTGTAGGTGGTATCTTGTGTGTGTGTGTCTATAAACCTTTATTATTAATCAAGGGTAACTGTGTGTTCAGCAGGAGAGGGGAAAGAGGCCATTGGCTGACATTTTGTGCTGTTGTAAGTCCAGTGGGGAGGCTCACACACCACTGTTTGTGGAGCAGTGGGTTACTGTTTCCATCCTGCCCACAGTGCTTTGTTGTAATTCCTCCAGAGACACTATGAATGTGTGAAAATGTCATAAACATTTTGTTGCTCATTGTACCATATTATACAAAGGACACCATGACATTCTGGCAGATTCCAATAAGAATATCATCGCTTTTATTCCTAAAGTTTAGTCGGTGTGCGTCTGTGTCA
>OMKZ01037252.1:5055-20865 GCA_900302535.1 Neoniphon sammara | reverse complement strand
AAAAGATGATACTGATTTTGCAAGCCTGTAATTGTGAATACCCATTCATAGCTAATAAAAACAAAAACAAAACAAGAGGTTATGTATTTAATTTGGACTGTGTTCAAACACTTCAAAGTACACTTCACTACAAGCTGTGCAGTGCATATTATCAGTGGTTGTCATTGTTTGTTTTTTTCATTGCACTTTCGTTTTGATTTGAACAATAGTGTTTTTTTTTTTTGTTTGTTTTTTGGGTGGGGGCAATTAATCACTTCCAAACTATGTGTTTTTATTCTAAAATAGAACTGAGCAGAATCCGTTTGGTCCAAGGTTGTAGTGTGTGTGTGTGTGTGTGTGTGTGTGTGTGTGTGTGTGTCAAGGCCACAGGTTTCCTGTTGATGCCAGGCAGTCAGGAATGCCTCCAGCTGGGGTCAGAGGTCAAAGGATGTGTGTCATTCTCATTTCCCCTCTCTCCAGCATGCCCCTTCACACTAAAACTCAACAAACACGGAACCAGTGCCATGCTCACGACGTCCACTGATTCACACACACACACCTGCACACATACAGTACAACACGCGCATTCATTATTCATTACTGTACGTAAACTCAGAAGTTTAACCCCCGCTCCCATCAGCGGGTTTGTCCTTACAAATGAATGCTGTGCAGCCGAGCATTGTTCAAACTCACAGAACTTTATTTTAAATTCTAGTGGAGATCCCAAGGTTTCCAAAGATCCCAAATATGTCCTGCTGGATTACAGGGAAAAGTGTGTAAAATGATGCACAAGACATGTAAATATTTTCTATTTGATGTAATGCTGCAGCCATAAAACAATGGCATCTTGGCTTTGAATATTTCACTCAATAGAAGTGTGATGGAGCTTCAATGAAGCTGCAACCAACAGATAAACAATATGGATATGACATCATGCTACAATGTGCGAAAAAATACAAGTTTTTCTAACTTAAAAGCTACTTATAGGGGAATTTAAGGGGAAATCAGAGTTCAACTCATCAAGAGAAACCCGAAATGTCCGTTCAATTAATTTTGCAGTAATTTCCATGAAGAGGGACCAGAATACATAAAGGCAATTGAGCCCTGACCTTAGTTACAGATACCCAAAACACTTGAGAGCATCAGCAGTCACTTGCCAGGTGTGGACAGGGCAGGCCAGTCAACCCGAACACGCGAGACACAAAGATTAGTCAAAGTTGAACTCACGCTGCTGGAAACTGAGGCAAAGAAAGTCCTTCAGAATGCAAACGCTGTATTTCCTCACTCCCTGGGTTAGTCACAGCGTAACTCACGCCACAAATGATGATGAAATGCTTTAAGCTGGGCAAATTGCATAAGATATGATAAATGTGAAAATGAGCGAGCAGGAATGCAGGGAGGGATCGGGGTCCGGCGAACGGTCAGGAAGGTCCTCAGACGCCACATGGACGGGTGTTTATCTGAGGGTGAAAATGTTTATACTTCTATGTCGCAAAGGCAGAAAAAAATGGCAGCAGGGTCGCATTTTACCCCGTCGTCCTTGAAACCTTCACCCCTGTGCCGCTGTCTCTTTTGGTGTGTTTATATGTGATTGTGTGCATGTATGTGTGTGTGTGTGTGTGGCGCGCGACTATGTTGAGGCATTGGTTAGTCTAGTCCTCAGGGACAGGAAACCCATTGCTAGAAGAGCACAAGTCCCTTATTTGTTTTTAGAAAGCGTGTGGTGCGTACGCGTGCCTCCTGCTTGTATATCCAAAGGGAAGCACCAGTAGGTTCCTTTATGTATGCACACACACACACACACACACACACACACACACACACACACACACACACACACTCACATACGTCACAGTCACACTCAATCTACTGGGTGTGCACTGGGAATGTCTGAAGCAGGATGCTGGCTGCAGAAGGAAGCACCGTTTAGATCAGCCGTGTGTGTGTGTGTGTGTGTGTGTGTGTGTAGTGTTAAAGACTTGTAAGCAGTGCCATCAGTTACCCTACAGGAGCCAACAGTGGAAACAACAAGATAAACTCAACTTCAGGCTTTATCAGTACCCTCACATGAACAATTCACCAGTTAACACACTTCTAGAAGTTTTCGCCAAGTAAGACTTCACACAAAAACTTCAGCATCCAGAGTGCTGATTCCGTATTTTCTTTGAAGACGCACACATATTTACAACCCTTAACACACACACACACACACACACACACGCACGCACACTTCATATCCTCAAACACACATGCACACTCAAACCGGACAAAAGACACATATCCTCTGTGTGTCACATCCATCTCGACCAAAGCCGAGCTCCATATCCTCCCTGTGATCCCTCGGCCAGAGTGGGAACATCCTCTGGCTGCAGCAAGGGGAAGCTGGCCTCACTGTGACTCTCCGCTCTGCAACAGGTAACACCCAAACCCGAAACCTCTGGGCCAGCGCTCCAGATCCCTTGCCACGTTTGCCTTCGGACTCTGATTTCTCGAACTCCCTGAAGCAAAGCTTTCCCCAGGTAATGAAACGTCAATGAAAGAGCTCCTGCTTGAAAGATAAGACATTATTTCTTTGCACGTAGGTGAGACCTTAACAACGTTGCATTGAAAGTTTTTTTTTATGTTGAATGTGTTTCTGATGAGGGGAAAGTTCTCTGATGCTGACGTTTCTGCGTTCCAGGCATCTCTTGGGGTGTTTTCCTCTATAACGGACAGCAAGTTGTCTTCAGCGGACCAGAAGGATAAAGGTGAATTTTCCCCTGATACCCCCCGGGGAAACAAACTGGGACCAGACGGGACATCCCAGAAGAAGACAGAACCAACTTACCGAGACGGGACAGGAAAAGAATAGAAAGCGACAGAGGGGGAGATGATGGAACTGAAGATCCAACTGATCCCTACGGGGGAAATCATCCTTCCTCCAGGGAAGAATGGAGAAAGCTACTGCCATGGCTGCAAGGTCAGTTCTCACAGGCACTAAAGCACTGTGGCCAGCATAATGCCTGATCTAGAGTCAGATTTTTTTACACCCATCCTTCATTCCGGTGGTTTTAATGTAACTCAGTGGGTAGAGAATGCTGCTGACATGCTTGAGGTTATGGAGTTCAGTTCCCACAGGGCTGATGTTGAGAAATATCCACATATTCTAAGAACTGTAAATTGCCGTAGATGTACTGTCTGTCAGAGAAATTGCATCAATAAATCAGAACAGCTGAGGTTAGTAAATAAGTTGAATTCCTGTCTGGCTCTGAACCGTGCTCTCAACATTATACTGAGCATTATTCACAGCTCTTAAATGGAGAAAATGGCTGCCTATGGAAGGCTTCTGTTTATGGATAGTGTAATGTGCCAGCACTTTATTTAAATGAACTGGGTTTGTTCTGTCCTGCTCTTTGCAGCAAAACCTTGTTAGAGATGCTGCTTACCTTGTGAAGGAACCATTTGGACTTGAACATGACTGGTGCTGACTTTAACCTTCTTTGAATGAAAGCAAATGACATACAGTAAGAAATCAAATCAGCACAAATATCAATTAGCCTGCACATTAAAGTAGACATCCAATCAGCTGTCAGTGATGTAGCTTGCATTCCCAGGTCCAAGGTATTTTTCTTATTCCCAAACAGGCATCATGACATCACATTTAGATATTTCCAGTGTAGCTAAAGTGGGGTTAGCTAGCAAAAGATTTTTCAGATTTTGTTGTCAGTCCCCAAGAATAAAAGACAAAAGGCTCGGCTCCTTTCTAGAGATGCCATTTTGCACCAACATTCAACAATCATACAGCGAGAAATCCATCCTAGACGAGGCAGTGAGGCTAAGTTCTCCACTGACAGTACCCTCAACAGACCAGAATGCAATGCGGCTACAAGACATGTCCTAATGCTATGACACGCCCCCCGTGTTCAAAAACAACTTGGCTAGCTAGTTTTATTTATAAGCCCATATGCCCGCTTGTGATTAAATACAACAAGTTCACACCTCTTCTCTGGTGGGCGTTGAAATGAATTCTGGGAAACAAAGGGAATCACTAACTCAAGGAAATGAGACAGATTGAGGGAAAGCAGGTACAACAAAAACTATTCATCACAAAATAACTCCTGGAATGCATTAAGCATCACAGATTGATGACATCACAGCGATAATATCCGAGGGTCACATTTTACTTTAAGGTTGTGATTACACCAATTTTTGACAGACAAACATCATCTTGCCCCTGATTTCGAACCCTGCTTGAATTTCTGCACCTTTGCCTCTCAGTGTTATGCCAGTGATGTTTACACCCAGCTAGGAATTAAAGGAGAAATCCCCCCACTCCAGAACATTTTGCATGAGTTACTTATGACCTTGGATTATGTAGGAGGGTAGTGGTAAAGGGAACTGGTATGTAGCACATTATATTTCAATCTGAGGAATGAAGGGAGTAGGCTTTATAAATCAAGACTCCCATGGTGTGAAACATCATTTGATACAGTATGAAAACATACAGCACAGGGAATAACTGAGATAACTTAATATACTTAAGATATTTTATGTGCTGGCTGCTGCAGTGAAGAGTGGATAGATACACTTTGCCTTTAAATGAACAGCATAGCCCTTTATTTGTCATATACTGTATATCACGCTTAATTGGCTACAATAGCAATAATAATCACAGTTAAGTCACTGTTTTTCTTGCTCATCACAAAGATGACTTTTAAATAACAGGGTGAACGCAAAGTTGGAATGGAAACATCGTAGCGTGGTTAATGCAGCTCTCTGTGAATTGGTCAGTGATGATTGGGGAGGTATGGAATGTACTGTAGCTGGGATGGGAGGAAACGACAAAGACATTCCAGTACAGTGCATTTTTCTTCCTTTCCCACATTCCTCCAAGGTCAAATCACCCTGCCTCTCTTAATATGAGTGAGAGGTGTGTGTGTGTGTGTGTGTGTGTGTCAGGGGTGGATTGTTAGGAGGAGGGGGGCTAGGTCAGCGTCAGAGCCTCCCCCTTCAGTACAGTCTGTCTGTCTAACTCTGCCTTGTCAACAGGATACAACCTTTCCTCTCTGCACAACCATGGCTTAAGGCAATCAGGTTCTGGCCATCACAGCTGGTATGTGTGCGTGTGTGTGTGTGTGTGTGTGCCATGGATTGATGCGTGCAAAGAGGGGTCGTTAGAGCCTGAATCGATCGCTCCCCCCTCTGGCTGTGCTGCTTTATTACAGCCCAGCTCTGGCATCGACAGCCAGCCGACCAACTAGTTGAGGTCACCTTCACTCTGGCAGGACACATGTTGCATAACTCACACTCATAATAAACGTCTGAATGATAGGCTGCTGTGTAGTTGCCTTTCCTTTCATTCCTCAATGGTTGGTTTCTTTTGTTTGTTTGTTTTCTGGTTTCTTTTTGTTGTAATATATGGCTCTGTGAGAGGTGCACTGCTGCCCATACTGTAGAGCTTGAGGGGGAAAGAATAGTCATCCTTATATTTTGTGTCATTATGCTGATTTCTAGGGAGTGAAATAAACTATTCCTATAACCCCTGACCTCTCCAGACCACATCACTGCTTTGCAAAAGGAAGTTTATTTTTGACAGCAACCAGGTATTTGATACGAAAGTGCAAGCTAAAGGACTTGGTACTGTGCAGGTCTGAGACAATGACACAGGTAGGAGTGGGCCGGTGTGAGATGTGCTAAAGTAGGGAAAACCCTGCAGCATTTTGCATCTCATACCAAAGGTGTCCCCTCACTAAACTCAAACCAGAAAGTGCTTGGATTTAATATAATTTGCTACCACTTTGAAACTGTAAATAGAATGAATATCTGGAGGCAAGTTGAGCAATGACTGATGAATGAAAACATACTTTCTTCTGATCACTGAAGACCAAATTAAGTTATTACAGGGAACGTCTCCAAAGTACTTCCACTTAATAACTGATTTTTTGGGGGGAATTTTAAGGGGTTGCAAACAGACCCAAGTGTCATACAAGTGAACTTTCCCCCTGCTGTGGGGAGGAGCCCGGTGGTAAGGTGCAGTGGCGGCTCTATTGACAGTAGAGGGTACGAGAACTCTTTTAAAACCGAGATCTACAGTAATGGCATCAGTTTCAAACAGTCTTCCTACTTCTGAAGTTTGTATTGGAATGATAACAGCCGAACGCCCAACACCTTGTGGAAGAGCGACGAGAGGCAGGTCCGCGCGTGCAGTTGTCATATGGAGGAAATGTAGAGCCAAACTTCATTCAAAAATCTGGCTGCTGAGGGGTCACTTGAACATCGGCAAGGGCACATACATGGTATAAGATAACTTAAGACCGTTAACAAGGTGTACTGGTCTTGTGATAAATTCGGCACATAAATAACCCTCAAGCAGTGCTGTAATTCAATAAAATTCCAACTTTTAGAACTGGTTCATACTGGATCCTACCGCCCACTGGGCTGTATTTAAGTGGAGGAAGACAGTGGGAATAAAAAGCTAGCCAGTTCTCAAAGATGGTTGTTTTTAACGAAATGATAATAGTGAATCATTCCACTGCCGACTTTTCCATTCGCTTCTAGCGACTTATTAAAAGTCTCAATTATTGTTCAATAGAATATTTACCTTTACTGATGCGTGCGAAAACATAAAACTTGCACATTTTGAATGGAGTCTAAGGCGACATGAAAAGCCTATTATTCTCTCCCACCCACACACACAAGGTGTCTGTATATTATTCCACAGTAGAACAACATGGAAGGGGCTTAGGAGGGAAATGTGACACGCTCTTGGTGTAGCTAAACTGGGGAGATTATTTTTAAAGGGCTAATCAAAGTATGTAAAGAGTAAGGAGATGCTTGTAGGATAGCTGCATAATTTGTTCACAGGACTATAAGATATAAAGCCTGCCCATTTCTTTGCCATAGAGAGTATTTGCAGAGAAAACGATGACGGCATGGTGCACTGCTCGGCTAAAATAAACCATATCACTCATGCAGGAGTGCACAGTGTGGGATGGGTCTTTGTGAACTTCCTGGTGTTACAGTGCAGTGTGGCACTTCTATGAAAGAAAAGGAAGGGGGAAATTACAGTATGACATAACTTCCATATAGGGAGAACTGAGTACAAAAAAAATTTACAAGATTATTTTTGCTTTGAAAATATAATAATTCCGGATTTTATCGCCTCTCCGCTAGGATATGAAAGTGACACTTGAATTAGGACCAGTCTGCTGAGGAGGAGATATCCTTAGAAGCCCTCTAGAGAGGTTGAAGCCTAGGAAAGCCGCACAGTTTTAGATAGTGGCAAAGTACTGAGGTCTGCTGGCTGGACTGGGAGCGGTGGGAGGATCAGGAGAAAGCTGGGCTCGCCTACCTAACTTACTGACAGACACAAGTCACTGACTGGACTGACACACACTCACCGAACCAAAGGCTGCCGCTCTTCATACAGCCTTGCCTGGAAGAATATAGCACTCTATCATTTTAAAACAAGGGAAACTACCACGCCGCATTTGACCTCGGCTGTTTCAAGGTATGTTTAATGTTAAATGGTTACGCTGGCAGCCGCGCCTTTATTGCCGCCGTACTGTACTTTGGTTTATTGCTAATGGCAGTGTGCTGCATTTGTAACAACTGTGGCATTTTGGAAAGTTTTTAAGGACTCGCTTGTGACATTGTAGCACGCGTGAGTAAGTAAGGGGGCTGTGGTTAACCCCCACGGAGAGGAATTTGAATTCCATTCAAAAGTCTCTCAGGGTAAATGCCTTCTTGCTTGTCGGCAAAAGTACATACCTGCTAGAACAAAATGTAAGACATTTTACAAATTATTAAGGGACCACTCTACAATTCGGCATACATGCAAGACAACAAACACGAATAATTTGGGTAAAATTTCAACTTTTATAACTGATTACTTCGTCTTCTTCCACCGAAATACAGCGTGGCAGTCGGGCTAGAGAACAGCATGAAGTTTAAATTTTTTTTGGAAATAAGCGTTGGATGCGTACCGAAGAGGACAGCAGCTCCTTATAGTTTGTAAAAAGCCCCAAGTCCTATTCTATCAGCTTGCTCACACGGAAGACGACAATAAACTGTCACATTTTAATGGAATTTGGCGTGACGCTCTCACTAGGCTATACAAGGGAGAAAGGGACTTATCAGGTCTTGTAGCACCTATGAATTTACAGTCAGTGAACACAAGCCAGGAGTCTGAACATTTAGCCACTTTGTTGTGGCCTGTAGCCTACAAATCCTTCAGGATGCGTTGGTCTTTTTATAGACGCCAGACAGACACAGATTAAGATAGTTATTAGCCAACTTCACAGCCAATCACACCTGTGTTTACTGGGAGCTGCTGCAAGTCGGCTCGCTGTACATAGATCTCTGTAAAGAGCATTGGGGCATCTGCATACCTAATTAGTGATGTGGCAGTAATTGAAAAGTCTGTTAAAATGTGACCTCTGGTAGGAATCATCATAAGGAAAACAGCCACAAAAGCCTACTTTGAGAAAAGTATGCATTTTGGCCTATGCATTTTCCCAAAAAGTCCTGTCTTCATGCAGCTTACATCAGCCTGATATTAACTACTATGATTTATAATATTAATTCTGGTCATAAAGGTTAAATTCCAAGCTTAACGGACTACATCCCTTCCCTTTATTTTACTTAAAAAGACCCTGTGTGAGGTTGCCAATAGCTGTCTGGACTGACTGCTGTCTGGCTCTGGCTCAGAAAGTGTCTCCTTGGGTGACGGAGGCTTTGTCAACAAGCCTGTCCACCTGTTAATGTGTGTGTGGTTTGCCACTTGTACAAAACATCAACACATGCAAAGCACTTGTTGGGCAATGTGTTAGGTTCCTACCTAAACAGAGCAATGTATGGATTTGGAATGAGGCCGATGAAACAGCTTAAATGATGCTTGTGGGAAGCTAACGATGCTGAAGCTGCACAGCAAAAAAAAGACTATTATATGAATGGAGAAAATGAAGGCTGTATAGCATGAAGTAACTGACAGTTTCAGCTGCAGAATTTAAGTAGAAATGTATGGGGAAATAAACACTACAGTATTATGAGTTTGTGCAAAATAACAGGACTAGAGCAAACTGAAACAAAGAAGAAATGAAAGAAAATGTGATGATCCCGTGCTATTTTTCCTAATGTTAGAGAAAGTGTCTCCTTGGACTCCCTCAGACCAGCTGTATAATCTGCTGATCTGTATCCCAGTAATGAGCCAGAGAGATTACCCACACAGCAGGGGACCAGAGACAAACTAGCCATGCACATTAGGCAAGATAGACAAGCAGATTGCACGCAGGCAGAAGAGACAAGTGTGAACAAATGAGCCAGCGTAGGAGGGATATTCCTCATAGGTCAAACTGCTTAGGTCAGCTGACCTGTTGCTTCAAGGTCACCTGGAGGGCAGGACCTCCCAGCTTTCACTGCCTCACTGCAGCCAGCCCTCCTTGGAGAAGCCCGGCACTGGCTGGCTCTTATTCTGTACTTAATACAGCTGTTAAGGTGGCTGTAAGCCTCTTTAGATGACAGCTTGTTGATGGAGATGATGGGCTTTGGAGAAGGGCTGCAGCGTATAATGCAGATGGAACCGAGCTGCAGTGAAGCCCAGCAAAGTCGTGGCGTTGGCCCGTTAGCGTCCTGTTTGACCCATAATGTATAGGTCTAATTTAAGAAAGTCTCCAGTCGTTTGAGGAAAGTACACATTGCAAAATAACCACTGGACATAGTCTGTGTGAACAGTGTGGTTAAAAAAACGCTATCCGTTTGGCCATTATGCTTGTGTTATTTAACTTGGCACAGAAACCACATCAATATTCTGTTGTCGATACTTTTTTCCAAGGCAAATCTCTAGGGTGAGCTTCATGTAGCTGCAGCAGCTACAGTTTCCATTGGACTGGTTTGGGGCTGATGCTTTTTAGATTTTTCCCTTAGAAAAGTGCCTTGCTTGGAGCTTTTTTTTTTGTTTTTTGGATTGGTTGGGTTTTTGGTGATATTTCTGGTTCAAGGCTGTGACAGAATTGTGGAGTGAGCAGGGTAGAGTAGTTCTGGGTTGGGCTGAGTTTTTTTTCCTCAGCTATCTGCCTGCCTCTACATGGTTAGACATTTTCCCTCTGGTTCTGTTGCCTCAAATGTAAGCAGAAGCACAGTAGATGGCCTGTGAAGGGCTTAGATCAGTGATGATAATGTTAAATTGATCAAGGACACAGGATAATGAACTTATTGAGCCACCAGGGTTTCACCAAATGAGTTGAAAGTCACATTAGTGGCTCTGATGTGTTACTGTATACTGATCTTACTTTCACATTTACTTCCTCATCAGATCAGTCGATGTTATGATGTTCAGTAGATTCCATCATGGCAGAATTCCTCTTTATCGACTCCATCGTCTCCAACGGCTAAGGAAAAAGTCAATTAAAATAGTGTTTGATTGCTTTTGACTTGTTGATTTTGTTAATTTACCTTGTTTAATTAAATCAAAATACAAACTGTAATTGTCTGATTGAGGGGATCTGAACTGTTTTCATGTTATGGCCCCCAAAAAGGCCATGGACCCTCATTTGATAAGATTTTGTCCCACGTATGTAAAGACTTTTACTGTTGATTTGGCAGTGAATTGTAGAGCTCTATACACTATACAAGTGTGATAACAGTGGTGAGTGTCTCTGCATTTTCTAATTAAGATAACCAACGATGAAATGATTCTGGAGACATTAAACTCTTCCTTCTTTTGCTGGCGGTCCCTGTAGCCCACATAGAAAACAACTGAACATTGCTCTGGCAGAAATGGGACCTGGTGTTGACAGGGTGAAGGTTTTCTTGGTCATGTAGCATCCCGATCCCAGGGGACCTCATAGGATACACCTGAGCCGGACCTCCACCATCATCTATACAACAGGAAAGACTCACACCCAGTCACACACTCGCATGCACCACATGTACACTCGCGCACACTCGACGTACTTGAACTCTGTTACAGGAAATACTCAGCGGAGGACTTGTTCCCGTTTAGTTGACCTCTTACCATGAACTTCTCTCGTCAAACTGGTGGACGTCAACAAAAACAAATCACTGCTTACAAGACTGGGGACATGATACAGAGTTTGAGGACATCTTTATGGTAACCTGAAAGTCAGTGGAGGAAAACAACACTACAGATAAAAGGTGGAGAGGACTTGAAGGAAGCGAGGGTAAAGATGAATTGTGATACTTTGGTAAAATACTGTGGAAAAAATGACACCATGGTCGAGATGATCGGTAGCCTCTATCTCACACCACTGACGTTAGTGTTAATGTTCCTCAAAATTACAACCACATTCCCCATAAGTCCTAGTACTTCCTCTAACCATCCCCCTTCTTCTTGGCGTCTTTGGTGTTAGTCAAGAGGACAAATATTTTGGAAGTGATTTTTTTGTTGTTGTTTTTTGGCTAATGGCCCTTCACTCCTTCCGCCATCTGCTATTACAAGAAACTCTAACGTGTTGCCACCATGTGTGCACTGGAAGAACAGCGCCCCCCCATCCCATTTCGTGCCATAAAGCAATCTGTTTCCGTACCTTAATCCATCAATTTCTCTAATCTAAAATGCAGTATAAGAGGCTGCCTCTCCTCTCAGTGATGTCTGATTGATTTTTTACAGTAATGATACTGATGTCTTAAAATGTGGTAATAAGTCATTTATTGATAAATGATTTATTGATGTTAAGATGCTGCACCTTTTAAAGTAAAGAGAGAGGAGGTAAGAATAGGAGAGAACAGTAAAGTAATACACCCGTATCCCTCTTACCCTCCCCCGCCTAGCAACATTTTAGCACGCTGCCATGTGTAAAATTCAGCTCAGCCATGTGGTTATACAGCTGTGCTCTGTCCCACACAGTCAGCCACGCCTAGTTTGAAACCTGGCATCTGTGACTCGGTGTGAAACCAAAGCATTAAGATACGGGCTGGGACATTTTGCTCCGATAACAGCAAGCAAAGATATTGCACCAGACTAGGTCAGGAATCGGCCTGATAAGTTCCCAAAGCTCTACGCAACAGCAGTTTTCAGTTCAAAGTGCATTTATGTATCTAGATTTCTGAAGGCATGGAATAATCTTTAAAATGTATTCCAGATAAGGGCTTGATCAGTTTTTGAAGGCTGAAACCGACGTAGGACAGAAACTTTTATTCTGTGTAGATATTCAAGATCTTTAAATTTGATCATCCTCGTGCCTTGAAATAAAAGTTGTCACTGAAATGTTAAGTATTTAGTGTTTCCCCCCAGAAATTTAATCTTGGCAGGGTGGAAAAGCCTCTGAGGCCGACGGATGGTCTGGAAAAACCTCTTTATTGGTCCAGAAAAACACTGCAATTTGTAGAAAGCTTTCATCAGGGTTCAAATGATTTTGGGTGTTCTGGAACAGATTGACCTCTATGAACAGCTTGAACTTTTTCAAGTTTATGCACTATAGTTGTAAATCAAGATAGCAGCAGTTTTGTTTTCCTTGTAAAAGCCTTTGAAACAGCATGTTGACAGTAAATATTCCATTTCTCAGCCATTTGATAGAGTAACACTAAAAAAAATGAGCTGTTTTCAGAGAGGAGTTTCCATCATATTGGAGATGAAAAACTTTGAGAGACAGTGACAGATGTCTGACTTTTTAAAAAATTAAAGGCCAACATCTGCATACTGATATATTGGTGTAACGCTACACCAGATATAATTCCAATGAGAATGATTGAAATAAGGAGTCAGACCAAAGACCATAGATCTAATCCTACAATAATTTCATGATAAGTGGCGCATTAGGTGAACTTTATTCGTATGTGGAAAGTTGTGTCAGATAGTGAGACGGGAAGATGTTGAAGCGGAGACACTGGACAGGAATAGCTATTGATCTGGAGGCTCAGGTATCCAGACAGCAGGAGACACAGAGAGATGATGAGAGGCACTGTTTTAATTGGTGAGCGTTTTGCTGTTTGAATGCTTTCTCAGCATAAGCAGGGATGGAGTCGGCTACAATGGATGTGAACGAGAGTGTGTGTCGGGCAGTGAGTCAGACCATTGGTTACCTGTGTGTGGATGACTCACAGTCCCAGTGGAGGGTGTGTGTGTGCGTGTGTGTGGCTGTGCCTGGTTAGTTTTAGCCTGCCGCTGTGGGCGACGGCTTTAGCTTTTCCATGAGAAACCTTCCCACTTCCCAAAGCGAGCCCAGCGGTAGAGCGAGCCCCGCCCTGAGCGACTGAGTCCTGCTTCTCCTCAGCAGTGCAGCCCTGACTGCTGTGGGACTGGAAACCACCCTGGAGCCAAGTCAAAATCCACGCCAACTTCATTGCCATTTTTGTACATGCAGTGTGTGACTGCAGGTCCCCAAGAAGCCTTAAAAACATCTTGAATTTGATTACCTACATCAAAGGCCCCAAAAGTCCTCGAAAACTCAACATTTTGTGGTGAAATTAGCCTTTAACTGATGTCAAAGAAATCTTTAAAAGTTTTAACCTTAATGGCTTGGATTACTGCTTTTCAGAGTTGAGGTATTCAGCAGATGCTCTTATTTAGAGGTTTAAAACAGTGGAGTGTAACAGTAGAATAATGTTTAATTGCTAAATCACCATCAATACTTGCAGTAGTGTACATTGGAGGCAGCACAAGAGATTCAGTCAGCACAATCAGTCAGCACGCCTCCTGCATGTATCTGGTGTATGACAGAAACACAATGAAGTGTGCAAAGGATATATTCAGCATCACTTAGTTTTTAAAAGTGCACTTGAGCCAGTTTTAATTAGTGTCCCTATGACCGGCCGTGACACTCCATTTTTGCCCGACAGTGTTTGCACCTGCAGCGGCTAAAGCGACTCATTCATGTTCACCTGTGACAATGCTGACTCGCCGTGCTTTACATCCTAATCCTGCTCTGTCCTACACACTCAGGCACACATTCACTTAGATTGATCAGATCATAGGAGATAACTGGTAATCCCGTTTTATCTGGTCTTGGTCGAAGTGTTACTGCTAGAGCCGCTGGAGAGGCACTGTGTGTGTACTTGATAGTGTCTGACTATTTTAAGGAGGATCTGTTGGATAGGACATCACTTGATTTTATAAATTGCATTTGATAAGACTGGATTTTCACCGGCTAATATATAAGAAGATGTTGTGATCTAGTGTAACTGGTGAGAGATTGCTCAGAGGTTTTCCCTTGTTTTTGGGTAGGCTTGGGTGGTCAAATTGCTGGACAATTTATGTGCAAGGACAAAATGTTGGAGACTGGTGATTCCAACCCATGGTAAAAAAAAACAAAAAACGTACTTGGTACTGGAAGGTAAAAACATCTGAGTCCATGTCCCTGAATGAACTGTTCAAGTCCTGAATACCACATTAAAACAATAATCCATGTAGTTATAAGCCATGGTTTTTATATGATTTATTATTAATGTGTGACTCATTGTATTGCAGCCCTGCCTCCCACACATGGAGCAGGTAGGTGGTTTGAGCAGTAAAAACCACTTTCCTCACCCCTGTACTGTGCACAGCGAACTGTGTTGTGTAACCCGTCTCAGAATAGACCTTCACTTATATGAATCTACCCTCTGTGTGCAAAATATTAGGAACACCTTCCCAATATCCGAAGAAAACATCACACCTTTCAGTTTGGTTTATGGAAAGAGTGTGTCCCTAATGTTTTGCTCACTGGATGTGCAGTTCTGCCTCCTCCCCTCCTTGTAATTGTGACAAACTGACCTAAGCTCTGCAGATCCTGTTATCCTGTACCAAACCATACCTGTGATTATGTCAGCTCCTCACATTCATACCTGTGATTTTCCAGCTGCTTCCTAACTATGATGTTTGTGGTGCTGGCGCGCCCGCCCACCTTGTGTTTTGTGCGATATGACACCAAAGGCAAATCTCAGTGTTTGTAGAAACGAGAGCGTGTATGGTGTGTGTTTGTTTGTGTTTCAGAGCATGTGATTGCTCTGCAGCGAGTAGCTGCAACGCACTTGAACATTTTAAGCGCAGGGTTCAAAAGGCAGAACAAGTCACCTAATAAATACTTCCCCTCCAAACCCCCTACTCATCCCTTTGTTCTAGCCAACTTATACTATTCTTAGATCACAAATCATTACTTGTTATTCACTGCTAATAAGGAACTTCCACGTCATCGACCTCTGATACTGAGTTTTGGAGTTTCTGAGTGCAGGGGAGAACTTTGTGTAGACCTTTTGAACGTTACAAAAAATTGGCCATTGATGTAAGATCAAAATCCCTAAACAAACGAGCTGGAGGTGGACAGGGTTGGACATGTGTGTTGCCACCAGCCAAGCCTTTAATCTGGAGACTGTAAAGGACATGGGAAAGAAAAAGTTAGGGCATGGTAAATTGCATAAAATTAGCCAGATGACTTACATTTGACTTAAATTCCAGGCTTGCATTTTCCCCTTTGATTGTATAATAATAGACACACAGTTGGGATAATATTTGCTGGCCTGTGGCCAATGTAATGTACAGTGGCTTTTTCCATCTGTAATTCATGCACAATTGCACTTTGGCTGCTATTTTGCTTAAATAACAAATATTAGTCTAAGAATAGCAGACATAAAATTTATTTTCATTGCTCGACTGTTTTCTTTGGCTTTCTCTATTAATGCATATTTTTTTGTCATGTGATTAAACTTACTCCCGTTGCAGAAAAGTCAACACAAGTTTTGATTTTAATTTGGGTTATGCATTTAAGATAAAACAAAAACCCTACAGACAATTATGAGCATACTTAATGCAGTGGGGGAGAGGTCAACAGAGGTGTGTGTGTGTGTGTGTGTGTGTGTGTGTGTGTGTGTGTGTGTGTGTGTGTGTGCGTGCGTGTGTGTGTGTGTGTGTGTGTGTGT
>OMKZ01037250.1:0-15450 GCA_900302535.1 Neoniphon sammara | reverse complement strand
GTATACCATGATGTGTGTGTGTGTGTGTGTGTGTGTGCGTGTGCGTGTGCGTGTGTGCGTGCACATATATATTGCCCATGCGTGTGCATGGGCAATGATTGTGTGTTCTGTTTTCTAAGAAATATCAATGCTCTTGAAATATGAATGGATCTACCGGGATTTTTTTGTTTTGTTTTGTTTTATTTACCTTAACCAGTGACAAAGATGTGTTTTGACTCAGAAAAGGAACCTTGCCTAGTTGCATCAGCTGCCATGTTACACACACAGGCGAGTTGTTTTATGGTGCTGCACACATACAATGGGACCTAGTGTAAAGCAACATAAAAAATAAACATTATTGTTAGTAATCAGCATGAATAAGTCCAAATGCTTTCAGTGTGGTACTAATGTTGCTTATGTATTATATCCTTTGAAAGTGAAGTGTCTTGCTATAGATAAGCTCCATGCTATAGATAAGGGCCAAGAGAAAAAAGGCAGCTACTCCATAAGCACAAACAATGGCAGATCTCCCCTTGTTTACTGATATAATTAGTATATGGACTGGAAAAACACATTTTTTATGTGCATATTTACACAGTAAAGCTAGCAGGAAAATTACAGTAAGCAAAATGTATTTTTAATAGGTTCTATGCATTTACCCGAATAAATTCCCCAAACTGATGCATAGTGTTTTCACTGCTTTACTCAGCAGCTGCCCTCGTTTTCCATTTAAGTATGTGACAGACAAACTTCATATTATGCCCTTCTAACTACAAATTGGAGTTTGTGTGTTCTGTCATGCGCACAAGCATATATCTGTTTGCCGCCGTGTGGTGATGTGGGTGTGTGTACATTTTTGCAGGGATTTGTGTGTGTGTGTGTGTGTGTGTGTGTGTGTGTGTGCGCGTGTGTGCGCGCGCCTGCTCTGTATCTCTGACAAATGTCACAGAGGTTTATAAATGATTCAGTGGAGGTATATACAGTAAATCTAATCATTTGGGCAGGATGCAGAGGTAGCATATTCAAGCTGTGTCTGTGATGCGTTCGGTGTCTCGTGGGCCACAGAGCTGTGCACTGAGCCACACGTCTTGGCACCACCAAGGAGTCGGAAATGGATGCAAAGCAACAATCATTTATTTTTTTTCACCCAGCTCTTCACACTGTGTGCAACTTGGGAAGCACTTATTCTAGAGACACTTCCTGGATTTTATGTGCCATTTTTTAAAATTTTTTCCCCCCTTTTTTTCTTTTCTTCCTCGGCTTCCCTGAGATGAATTCCTTTTCTAACATTTGAATGAGCTGAATTTAGTTTGTTCTCTGGAAAAATACTGGCTGGACATGAGAAACCGAGGTGTCAAATGTATGTAAGTGTGAGTCCTTGATAGCTCTTGATAGAGACACTGTCACTGACTAACTGAACACAACAGGACACATGGATTGCAGGCGCTTGTATTCTTCACATATAACAGCTGTGGCCTCGGCTGCAAGGTGGAGTGGGCGATGAGGCTTGCAGAGTTGCTCCCCGCCACGCCTAGGCTCAGGACATGCTGGTGCCTTTTTTATGATTCATTTCACACTTTACTCAGTACAGATTCGCCAGGCCATCAATCTGCAGAGGGAGACAAAGAAAAAGATATCAGAAGCGATGTGTTGTGACACACGGTCAAAAGGGCTTTATCAGCAGAGGGTGAGAACTTTGTTTCTCGATCTGTGTGTCTTCAGGATGGTGGACCTCCTCAGATCACGGACAGCTCTAGCAGAAAAATACTGCTCTAAGAGGGGAATTTTTTGTAGTTCCAACAGCAGCTCAGTTTCACTCACTTGCTCTGGAGCAGACACAGGTTGACCTTTTCTCATAGAAGATGTATCTGTGTTTGTGTGTGTGTGTGTGTGTGTGTTGCTGTGTGTGTGTGTGTGTGGTGCAAGATTGGTCCTTTTCTGTGTTGCAATGCAGGCTAGTTGAGGTCTAAACATTGGCCAGACTTGGAGCATTGTACTGTTAGAAAAGACTATAGTGTGTCTTGCAATAGTAGTAGTAGTAGTAGCATAGTTATTATATTAGTATCATTATTATTATTAGGGCCCGAGCACCAGCGGTGCGAGAGCCCTATTGTAATTGAAGGAGTTATTGGCATTATCATTGAAAATAGGTAACATACAACTGAGAGGCTTTGCAGTTACAATATTTGACCTGATATTTAGAATTTGTTAGTTAAAATCCAGAGCGTCCTCCCACGAAAAATGACCCCACAGGCTGTTTGTTCTTACCCTGTAGAACGACCAACAGGAACGCCCCCTAAATTAGTGCCCCCAGGGACATGGTAGAAAGAGCGACAAAGTCCAAATGGGAACGAGGTCGGGTGATGACTGGGTCGACAAAACACAGGACTTTCACGCAGGACACCCACGTTTGAGTCCCAAGGGAAGGAGACCGGTGTTTCTGGGTGTTTAAGTATCGTTTCTGGTTTTGTTTTGTTCGTTTCTGTGTGTTTATTATTGTGACCATGACGACGAAGGTCTTAACTGTAACCTTACGCTAAACTTAACCCTAACATTTTCCTAAACTTAACCAAGTAGTTTTGGAGCCTAAATATAACCAAACAGCAACCGTTAGTCTGAGAGTTATCTGTGAGCATCCATGTTACGGCTTTAAGAAACAGTCCTGCTATTAAAAGATGGACACTCAACATCATAAAACATCATGCTGTTATTATGTATCACTGGGTGACATACAAAAAGAGAATGTAAAAAAAAAATCAATAAATAATAAACATCATAAAAGAAGAAGAAGGTGAAACGCCAGGAGTAAGGCCACCAGTAAACAAACAGTGACCTTGTATATATTGGAAATGTGAACTCTGTAACTAAGAAAGCTTGACCAGCGTGCATTTTTGAGTTTATCCAGTGCAGTTTTGACAGGGTTTCTTAAGTCCAATGGTCCTAGACTTCTTGACTTCAGAGAACCATTTGTTCAACGCCATCAAGGAGGAAGGAGAAATGTCAAGAGGAGGAATAACAGCAAATTAGGACACTCTGTTTTTGAGTGCAACTAGAAGCGTAACAGCAGTGTGAAGACAAACTGGGAAAAGAGTCTATATTGTTAAGCCCCTCATGTACTTCAAAATGGGTGCACATGTGGACATCTGAGGACGAGTTCATGGACTGTGGACGCGCACACAGATCTGTTTGTGCTAGAATTTGTCTGTTCCACCAGAAGAGTGTTCGAGTGGCTTTCACAAATCTGTCTTGCAGTTACTTCAACTTCTATCTGCATGCCCCCGTGTCTCTTCCCACTGTCTGGGGGATTTCTCCCCATTAATTTGCACACATTTAATTGTGTCTATATTCGTTCAGAGATGTGCAAATGTGGATGCTGGCTGACCAACTGGAGCATGCGCAGGAGGAGCTTACAGTATACAGCGGACATCCGTTAGCTGTCTGTGCGTACATCTGCTGATGTCAGCCAGTGAAGAAAATTAAGATACATGGACTTTCACGGACCCTCACTGCTATGCGGACACCATGAGTGATTTTAGAGCCTTTTTAAGGATGCTCAATGCCCTCTAAATTTCTTCTCAACACTCCTAAAATAATGATGTTCTGAAATCATTTTTAGCCCTCTAACCTTAGATTTTGAAAAATTGTCTGATGGCTTAAATACTCTTAAAATTGAAAATCAGCTTCAACTGAGCTCACGCGATGTAGAGAATTTAGGATTTCATGGCACAGAAAAACAAGTAATTTGAAACATTAGCAAATACAATTGCTGAATGTTCTGACAGAGAATGTTGGGTTAAATCAATATTACTGTGCACTGCAGTTGATTCGATATGTTTGGCCATGTATCGGCATAATTTTAACATAAAGCATGTCTAAGACTGCTGGTAGTTTCAGAGAAGTAGTTTTTTTTATTTATTCAGTATTTTGCATAATACCATATCTTTGTAAACCAAGTGATGGCTTTGTGGCTCAACATTGAAGGAAGATTTCTCGGAATTGTTGCTGTTTTCTAGTCACATAATTGAAAAGTTGATATATGAGAGGAAATGCTGTATTAACAGGTCTATGGTCAGTAGCTCTGTGTGCACATTGGCAAATCACTTTGGCTCTATCAAGTTGCATGGATTTCACTTGTAGATGGCATTTTCCAAGTCTCAGCACAGACTCTTCATAACATTCTAAACATGGCTTGAACTGGATCTCTGCAACTCCAAGACTGAAGTGACAGACTATAAACCTGTTCTTCAGGGTCTCAGGTGAGCTCTTATGCCATATTGAAATGGCTGGCTGTAAGTTCACGAGTTATTTGAAATACAAATATTAGTGGAGTTTTTTTGAGAAAAGTTGGTTAATGTTTGAGCATTGCTGTAAATCTGCAGAAAACTCTGGAATTTTATGAGCTACTGTTAAAAAATAGCGGAACAGTGAAAATCCATTTGCTGGTTTGATTTAAGGAGGCTTACTTTGTCTCCATCATGCACCAACTCATTGCATTACCTGCAGGAGAAACCAAGTTTCCCAGCAGAGCAGACAGGAAAAAGCAGCTGGAGCTGTAGAGTCTCAGGTGAGGTCTGACACTGGGTTAGTGATCAAGTTTTTGACTCTTCTTTGAGATACATAGAGGTGATAATGCAACACATTGAAAATACTGGTCAGTAACTTGTTGGTTAATTATTCTCTACCTGGATCAGTATGATCATGTATTTTTTCTGCATTTGTAGACACACAACACATTTTTTTTTGTTGTGCTTTGTTTCCAGGAGGCAGAGAGTGAGTGTGACATTAGCCAGGAGGCAAGAGAGGGTCAGTTTGGCTGCAGTGATGTGGACATGGGGAATGAGCCAACCAGCCTGACCCAAAACACACTGAAGTACAGAGACTTTCAAATAGGGTCTTAAAGGGTCTCTTTAAAATTAGACAGTATCCATATTTTGGGCAAGCTATGTGTTGTGTAAACTGAATAAAGCAAATAAAACATTTTGGAGAATCAAGCTCTTAATGTGTGTACGTGCACGCATGTACATATACAGAAAATGAGAGAGAGAAAGAGTGAAAGTACTGGTTGTCAAACAAGCACTTAAGAAATGTCCCTACTAATGCACCGTATGCATGTCACATTCTCATTAGGGGCTGAGCCCCCCTAAAGGTCTGATCCTAGAATCGCCACTGGCGGACACACCAAGTATAACTTGGCCTTAAGGTATATAAGAGTTCTGAATCTGCTACAGAACGTTTCAAAGCCCTCAATTTGGCGTTTTACAGCACTCAATTTGTTGTTCTGGAACTGCACATTTCAACACTCTTTATGGTGATTTTGTGACTGCAGCATTTACTGTATGTGCAGCTTCAAAGTAGGAATCAAGGCATGTTTTGGAAAAGCAGTATAAGAGTTACACTTTTTTTCTTCATGTAGCTCAGTTCCCACCACAATTTCACTTCCAGAATACTATCAGCAGTGCACAGTTTGGGAACTTGAGTTAGAGTGGATACTCTTCTGCATGTCAGCCAAAAGTGAGACTGGGAAGGATTATGGCAAAGGGCAAGGCTTAAATTGCTGGCAGAGGTTTGAAAAAAAAAAAAAAAAAAAAGCTTATCACTGGTGTCTTGGGGCTTTTGCACAATGCTATCCACACAGGGTTGTCAAAGCTCTCCCACTTAGATGCAGTAGAGAGCAGAAATTTGCCTCCAGTATGTGGTTTTGTTGTTTTCTCACAGTATGTTGAGCCTTTTAATTAAGAAACATTCAAGCCAGAGAGAACAAGATCATTTGTCTATCTCTGATTTTTATCTACTTCTATCTTTCTGTATCTGATTGCCTTTCTCTCTGTCACTCTGAAGTCTCTTCTCTCCCTCCATCTGTCCATGTTGTTCAAACAAGCAAGCACACACTACCGACATATTTTAGTGCAGTTGAGGACACTGTTAGCTGAGTGTGGAGTGGCTAATATGATTACTTGTCTGTGACTGAATTCCTGTCACACATTGCAGGCTAACATACACTGAATTCCTCAATATACCGCCATAACCATTTTGTATTTTGGCCCAATTATTCATATATTCACACAGAGTCACATATCATTTCTGCGCAAAAATCCACAAGGGAATTAGTGACAGAAGGGAAGTCATTTAGTTTTGGCACAAAACAATTCACAAAACAAATGACTAAATGCAAAAAAGAAAAAAGAAAAAAAAAGGAGGGAACTTGATATAAGAGACACATAAGGTAATGAACATTTGTTTTCCAATGCTCTAATGCTGCACTCATGAGTTACTTCTCCTGGAGGTCTTACAGGAAGGGATTATATGGCACTCCATTTGATGAAGATGAAGCAAATTTATCTGTCACTATCATATCTATCATATCAGTTTTTTTTACAAGTAAAGTAAGTGTTAGTTATTTGCTTTGGCTTATTTGACATAAAGGAACATTGCAAAACTACATCAATTAATTATGTACCCTAACTAATTACAGTAACAGTAGCACCAAATTATGAAGGAAGTATGCCTAAACTGTGTGGTCATTGAAGCATACTAAGTAAATGACATAATAAATGCACCAAAAACTAAGGGGTTATAAAATGAGGCATGATGGAACATGGGATGATCTGATGAAGGCAAACATCCTGTATTGATCAATAGAAACCATAAATAACCTTGACGTTTAAGCATTGTTTGGAGGAGCATACAGGCAGTGCTGTAGTACTTGAATCCAGACTCAAGATAGTTTTTCTACTGTCTCGGACTTGTCTCGGACTTGTTGGTATTTTCACTCGGACTTGGCCGCTGGTCTCGCCATATATTGCAATCGGTTTTGACCGAGTCCAGCAATACTATGTTTCCTCAAATAAAAGCTGGTATTCCGTTAAAAGCCAGGTCTCCAATAATGGCCGCAGGTGTGGTCAACACAAACAAATAAAGTTCAACCCCAAATACAGGCCCCCAGATAAAGCCTAATTTGACTCTACAGTGTTGTTACATGGCACTTGCTTTCTGATCATTACAAATAATAATGTTGACTCAACATCTATGATGCTGAGTCCATCAAAATGTGAAGTTGCACTTCAGCTTTATGTGACTTTAAAGTGAAAGGGCTATATACTTAAGTATTACTTAATCTGATCCTACAGTGTTGTTACACTGCACTTGCTTTTTGATCATAACAAATAATGTAAAATGATCATCTGATATACTGTGGGAAGTTATTTTAACCCAAGTATATAATCATTTCACAGTAATCATGGTATGTAATCAGGCAATATGCTTTTATTTAAAAAGTTTAAATTGCTGAGTCACCTTTATATCTGGAATGCCACCAGCTGGAGACTGCACTGAAAAACAATGCTAAAAATTCCAGGTAAAATCCAAGCACCATGGAGGGGTCTCAGATCAAGCCCCACAGTAGGTGGAGTTTCACGATATTATATAAGCAGGTGATCAGTTCACTTCAATTCAGTGTGCCCCATGGACCAGCTTGGTTTATTGTAGATGGAAGAAGCCTTGCAATAAATCTATCACTCCTGCATCAGATTTTGAGTCTATTTCAGTTATTCAAACCTTGCTGGAGGAGGACCGTCACCCATTTGGCCCTGGCGGTGGGATTTTCTTCCCACAATTCTGTCTCTCTAGCATCACAAAAATTATAATCAGGTAAGTAAGTGGTCTTGAAGAGCACTCTTTTTTTCTGTTTCAATCTTGACTCTGTCTCTCTCATTTGGACTTGGCCTTAACTTGGACTTGAATTGCATTAGCAATAGTATTATAATAGTGTGATCTTTGGGATAGTGCACTCAACTCAATATAAAGAATAAAATCTTACGACAGAAAATGTTGGTAGTCCCAAGCCATGCATTTGTTGTTGATTGGTGAAAATCTTTTCTCTCCAAAATGTAAACTTTTCAGGAAAGAGGAGAATCACCTTTGCGTTATAGCTTAACGACTATGCACATTGGGTTTATGCAATGCAGTTTGAAAAGGGTCTCATAAGCCCTAAAAAGCTTAGTTTGTTTGTTTGTTTTGTTTTGTTTTGTTTTGTTTTTTTCAATCAATGAAAAACAGTGACTTCAATTAGGAACCATCAAATTCACTTTGTTAAATTTATTAGAATGGTTAAAGAATATAATCATGAAGTGACCATTTAGTAAGTACAGCAAAGGTAGGGGTTAGTAAGAGTTAGTTACGTGCTTAGGCTTATTATGTAAAGAAACATTGCAAAACTATATCAATAAATTATATATCCCATCTAATCAACAGTAGCACCAAATGATGAAGGAAGTATGCCTGAACTGTGTGCTCATTAAAGCATGCTAGCTAAATGACATAATAAATGCACAAGAAGTAAGGGGTTGGATGTGTCAAGTGAAGCATGATGGGACAGACATGATGAATAGAGCATACAGGACCATTTTATTTCATGTGCACATAAAAACTAAAAGACAGTCTAATCAATAATCAGCCTATCACTGTGTAATGCACAATAAAAAACAAAAATCAGCTGTGGTTGTTGGATGGGATTGCATGTGCATGTGTTAGGTTTGTAGATGAATAGAGGACCAGTCATCACAGCACACTGTAGCACTGATGCAAACACTATGGAATAGTGGTCTGCAGCTGATACTGATGGATAGTTGTTGGTTATTTAATACCATCCAAAGTTTTGCTTTGCACTTTCCACTTTGTGTGGTCTGTCCTCACTCCACACTTGTGAAAAATATTATTTTGGCATGGGGTTCTGTTTACCCGACCTACTTTCTTCCTTTTCCACACAGAAATGCAATATTTTAATATTGATTTTTTATTTATACTGCGAGCGGGCAGAGATCAAGTGTCTTTTTGCCAGAAGCTTTTTCTGGTGCAGTGGAGCAGTTCTTGAACTGATGCTAACACGGAAATGGCTGAAAGCAATCTTTACATTTCATGCTGAGCTCTAGACAAAATGTCTGCCATATTTCTAGCCATAGCCATAAGTGTACGCATTGGCTTCAGTGTATCATATTGATTGTCAATTTGCCACGGTAATTTATAGCTGGGATGGTAAGCATACTTATCTGAAAGCCTTGAACTGCATGTGAATTTGGACTAAGTCTGGTCATTAAAGAAAGCTAGTTACTGGCTTGAGAAAGAAGATAGACCTACATAATTTTCCTCTATTTTTGTACACTGCTAGCCTCAACTGTATTATTGTTTGATCTTTGATCCCTTGTGCGGACGATGTGAGAACACGTCAATATAATAACAGATCAGTGCAATCACATTTGACTATATAGTCAGTGTGAAGGGAAGTTTGATCATACACCTAACTGTGAGTGGTGAAAATGAGTGCTGGTCTCTTGTTAATGACACACATCAAGCACAGCACTTTCAGATGTTCTTATACTGAAAAAAAAAATTGTGGGTGAAGTATCGGTGTAACAGGCTTTTGCTGGTTAAGATAAAACCTGAGACTTTGACAACAAAAGCTACAAATTAAAGGAAACATTTTAACTCACTGTATTTTGTTAAAGGTAATAATTTAACACATATCTAGTTAATATCAGAGATGAGCCATCATACTGTATTAGCACAGGACTTACTGAATTTTCTATGAACATAAATGTTTGCAGGCATCTGATGCATTGATCACTTTAATCTTTATGCCCTGAATCATGCAAGCATAACTACTGAGTGATTAAACTGTGACAAACAGAAAGGTCAGTCACCAGAAATAGCTGTAGGTGCAGTTATATACATGCTGAACTGACTGTTCAGGAAATAGGAGAATCACATTTGCTTTATAACTTAACCGCTATGCATTTTGGTTTATGCAATGTGGTTTGAAAAGTGTGACATAAGCCTTAAGAAGCTCAGATCTTTCTATTTTTTTGTCAAACAATAAAAAACAATGTAATCCTTGAAGTGAATTTTAGATATGAAAATCACAGGTTTTCACATAACAAAAACAATGTGCTGCGCTAATTCCTAACCAGCTATATTACTGAGGCACACTGACTTCAATTAGGAACCATCAAATTCACTTTGTCATATTTATTAGAATGGTTAAAGAGCATAATCATGAAGTGACCATTTAGTAACTACAGCAAAGGTAGGGGTGGTGAATGACTTTCCAGTCATTCAGTGTGTTTAATGGTAACAGTTTGTCATGCCATGTCACATCTGGCCCCCTATTCTATTCCTCATCTAACAGCTAATCTCTTTAAAATAGTGTTACCGTGCCCATTAGACATCAGCACAAGCAGCTCCTCTTATGAATGTCATCACTTACCAGCCATTGACTTCTTATTGTCAGTAGTTAACCAGACTCTCCTGCTAAAAGAAAGATGATTAAGGTAATCGTTAGTGAACCTCTTTGGCGTTCAATTATTTCCACCCTTTCAAGGTGATACCTTATTGGGGCCAAATTAAATCCTAACTGGACTCCTTATGCCTCCTTAATCTTGTATTCTACCCTTCCAAGACGATTAATACCCTGTATTGACATCAGCCGCTCCTCTTGATAGCCAGTAACACATCTTTCAAATACATGATGACATACAATTGTGGTGTTTTGATATCTCAGGTAGTGCATGTATGAATCACGGCCTACAGCTGAAGTGAAGCCATTGAAGATAATCACACACACTTTCTTCACCGTAACTCACTGTGGACTCTCACCCTCCCACATTTTTTTTTATTTATTTATTTTTTTACCAGCCTGAAGAGACATCTATTTTAAGAGCTCATCAACGGTTGACACAACAACAACTCAAAAACATCTTACTGGAAAGTGAATAGTATAGTTTGTGTCAATCTAAAACCCCATTCCTTTTCATGTTTGATATTGATTTCTGTGGCTCTTGACTCAGTGTTCCCCTCTTTTTTTATGTGTCCCATGGTAGACTTGGTGTGCATGGATGGTCCACTTGCCTATGTGTCTGAGCAGAAAGACAACCACACAGAGGATTAGAGAAAGAGGATCGCCCCCGTCACATCCAGATGCTGCAAATCTGCTCCCTGCCTCACATGTGAATAGGTATGCCATTGTCTGGAGCCCCGCTTGTTTTGCATGAACAGAGACACAGCCAAGGAGATAAACAAGCTGGATCTGAGGTTACACCATGTTTAAAGCTGCTGTGATACAGGATTACAAGGTTTATGTCATGCTTAAAGCTTTATTCTCTGATTGTCAGTCAAGATTTTCTCTGTAGCAAACTTAGTGAGCCTTTAATGGTTGTGTAATAATAGAGAATTCCAGGGGGTACAGTGTTTAAGGACAGTGTCAGTACAATGTGCTGATACTGAGCGATATTTTGGAAAAGATAGAAATGTGTTATTATGGCTACAACTCATAATTGAGCTTTTTGGGAATTTTTTGACAACTTTGCAGTACCTGTTTAAAGCTATATTTGTACCAGCTGTAGCAATTGCATGTGATTATTTGCACATATAATACTTAGAAATTCAACAGTGCACTCTATATGAAATGGGTGAATGAATGTAAATCCTTATATCAGTGTTAAATAAAAGAGGTAGCTACCATTGGTGGTTTGTCATGCATAGCATAATTCTGTGGGCTTTTGTTCACCTGCAAAGGACAGAAACAGTCAGTCACGCTTGACTTGAAATATCTGAGTCTATTGTGGTAAAGCATTTCTACAAAGACTAGGACACTGGTGAGGTTTTTTTTTCAGTATGATAAGAGTAACATCCATGAGGAAGCTTCTTCTTCTTCTTCTTCTTCTTCTTCTTCTTTTAAAGGCATCAACTTTATTGCCATATTCATGCATACTATTGTTTGGCTGTTATTTTTTAGAGTGCAATACTTGATAGAGAGATTCAGTATATGAATGTGCAGTATGTGTTTGAATGTTGAAAATTTTCAGAAATACGCATTTGTGATAGTTCTGGCAGACGTAACGTAACGCAACGTAATCTCAAGTGCTCAACATATTGTTTTCATTTAAGTGATGTGACGGTAATTCTGTGTAATGTGTAATATAGATTTCATTTTAGAAGGGAGCATGGGGCTTCTACTACATACATATCTCATTCGTTTTTAATTTTTTTTTTTAGATAGATAGATATTTGTCTGGTCTTAGAGTGAACTCAGACTGAGCATTCCAAAGAGTAGTTGGTAAGGTGACATTAATACCATTTTTTAGAGATTAGTCAGTACTCATTTACATTTTGTCTTGAGACATGATACAAAATTCAGTTTTTTTCCCCCCATTTAATTTGACTTCCAGTGAGCCAAGCCTCATTGCTAATTTAAATACAGCTTTATAAATGTCACCGTCACAGTACAAAAAGAGTGTTTTGCGCAAATGTGTATATTTTCTCTTTGGAACTATGCCTGAATGCACATGCCTCTGTGAGAACGTGTTTAGTATCTTTCAAAATATGGAAAGCTGTTTTGCTTGTCAGATGATGTAAAATACCACTTTGTTCAGTTCATTTCACATATGCACATCCTCATTTCCAATTCCTGGAAAAATCTGCATTATTTAAAGCAGGTCACTTTTTCATGTCAATATATATTGTAAATCAGTGACACATACTGTATATTGTAAATCAAACACATAGGCATCAAGAAGGTACCATTTGTAATATACTGATTATATGTTGATAATCTATTGATCTATCCTTCATTAAGTGTGGGCCTTCCCATCTCTTGATACTGCTTCGGGCTGAAGCCAATATTCAGTAACCAAGCCAGTCATCTAGTCTCCTTTACCATTACATTGTGCAATTGAAATAACTTAGAGAATGTTATTAGGGTGAAGCATGCGTTGAATTATTCAAACTTACCCCAGATGCAGAGGTTGAATGGAGAAATCAAGCCAAAAGTGGCCTAGAATGGAAACTAAGAATTTGTTCTTCGATCACAAGCCCATTGAGCCAAAGGAAGACTTGGATAACAAGTACAGTTAGAGATTAGTGTGGATCAAAGTGGAGATTAAATAGGATGGCAAACACATTGATGCACCTAATTATCAAGTCCATGAAATTTGATGAATTGCTTTGAATCTCAGACACATCGCTACTGAGGTGTTTGTTGAATTTCTCTCATTGACTCTGCAAGCTATTTCTTGCAAACTAATTCCAGGGTTGAATTATGTGATTACTGAGAGTACAGTGGAAATGGGGGGAAAGGAAAGGGTGAATCAAACATCAGAGAAAGAAAGTCAAGCTTACTACAGTATGCAACCTCAGGTGGCACCAGGCCTGATAGAGCGGAATAGAAGGAAGAGACGAGTGACACACTCACAAACACTTAGACTGAAGCACTTGGCTCTCACACACCTGACTACATTATTTCATTGCTTCTATGCACCTTAGGGTATTAGTAGTGATGCCCCATACCCTCCAAAACAACATCATCAATAATAAATGTCAAATCTCTAAAATAAACAACATGCATTTCTAATGTATTCAGAGTTTCCTTTAAAAGGGGCAACTGGAGGTAATAGAATTGTACACAGCATGTCACCGTACCCCCTTCTCTTCCCAAGTTGGTGTATCTTGCATTCAATTTCTGTGCAGGTACATTTAACTCTATTTCTGGAGACCATAACACAGGGGATAGTGGAATTGTTCCATGGCTATGCGCAAATAGTGATCAGCTTCTAAAAATACCAAGACTCAAACTTTTGAGATATTCAACTTTACCTGAACTTTCAAGGTGGGGAAAAAAGTCTTCAGAAGAGATGCTCAGCAATAAAATATACCAGATCATTTTACATCAGAGAGACTAACTCAGCTTCTCAATGCAAAACCAGAAGGATCATATCACCAGTGACACTTAATATGCAAAGATGTATGCTCCATGCAACATGGTATCATTGCCATCAGTTTAATTTTAATAGCACATGCATTCCAAGGAGATTTTCATTTATGTTCCTTAATCTGCCTTTGAAAATATATATGGCTCTGTACATTTAAATAACTTCTTATTTGTGTTTTCATTTTTTCCCCTTTCTAAGCTAAAAGTAGATCTTGGCAGAGCAAACAGCAAATGATGAGTAGCCTGGTCTTGACTGTGGTGTATTCCTTTTGATCACTGGATGAGACCTACATGGCATACCCAACATGATTATTACATTATCTAATTGCATCCCAACACATGTATTATTCAGGCCCTGACAACATAATACTCCCAGGGAAAGGAAGAGATCTATGTGCCTTAAGCCGTCTCTGAATGCCACTTTACTGCTTCTTCCTCCCTTCTGTCAAAACATCATTTTTTTTTCTGTGTGGTCTCTGTAAGGGGATAATAAAGAGCATGGTGTGGTGGAAAATGATCATTTCCAGCCAACGCCATCAGTCTTAATCCATTTGTGTCAGTAACTCACATTGTCAATAGCAAGGCAATCCTCCTTTTAGTAGTGCGCTGCAAACATGGCCAATAATCTATACTGAAGCATTCCCTAACACAGGGGATGATTTCTGCCCATGCCACTTCAAGAATAACTGGCCCCTTGAGTATGTATCCTGCCCTTTCACAGAACAAGGTCACATTGTTTACAGTGGCAGACCAAGACCCCCTTAATGCTCTCCAAGGGCAGCGTGATCTTTACTAACATGTTTCAGTGGTGTGCAGGACTCCTGTTTACATCATAAAGAAAGATTATGTTTCCATGTGATCAGATGATATGAACAGTAAAGCATATCACCCTGAGCAATGAGTGTGTCAATAGAGTATATAAGGTGATAGATCCTGGTGACACTGATATATGCATATCCCAAAGCTTCACTTTGAAGTAGCAGGTGTTTCCATCACCAACTACTCTGTGGCCCCAAAAGCTACATAAACACCGGTGATGGCTCCCACAGAGAAAATAGAATCTAATGTAGTAAGAAGTGGTCACCAGAGATTCCCGGGTGGTAAAATGAAAGCTTTAAATCCAGACCATTAGGCGAGGCTGTTACACACCAACATGACACACTCAAAAATGAACTCAGAATGTATGTGAATGGCATGGATTTGGTATAGCTTTGAAAGGTTGGAGTTACTTTTCTATCCTGCAAAGCGAAATGGCTTGTACACTAATGGGTTTCATTACCTTGCATGGTTAGATCCTGAGAAAATGGGAGGTAAGAAGAATGGAGTGAAAAAGGGGAGTTATTTAATGATGTGTCCTTTGACTGGAAAGCAAAAGGGTGGTGTTCTTTACCACGAGACAGGCAGATCGACAGTTATGAAGACAGATGAATGACGCAATGTCTTCAGCACTGAGGGAAATGAGATAAGATGTTGACAGCTATAAATGGACAGATCCCTGGTCTGGTATTTGAATGTTTTCTCACATCTTCTATCACGTCTTAAGAATGCATAATCTCCTAAAATAGGAGATATCCCCACTCATTTATTTGCAAATTCTTTTTTTTTTCTGCCCAACTTTAGATATTTGCTTGCTTCAGAGGCACTTATCTTTGTGGAGACCTGAAGTCTCCTGTGTCAGCCCCCATGCTCAAAGTCTTCACCTTATATTCCATAAT
>OMKZ01037248.1:5064-18215 GCA_900302535.1 Neoniphon sammara | reverse complement strand
TTATTAAACAACCTTTGCCTTCTATGAAAATGTCCCTTATTAAGAGGTAGAATTTATTTATTTAATTTAATTTAATTTAATTTAATTTAATTTAATTTAATTTAATTTAATTTAATTTAATTTAATTTAATTTTATTTAATTTAATTTTATTTTATTTAATTTTATTTTATTTAATTTTATTTTATTTTTTGGATTTAACAAGCTGCCACACCTTAGGGATATTAGGTCTTAACCAAGTACTTACCTTGCTATAACAGGGTGAAATGGGTCAGATCTGATGGATGAGATAGTGACAATTCAACCACCAAAATGAATGTGATTTCTTTTTTTTCTTTTTTTTTATTGTGCCAGGGAAGACAGTGTGCACAGTACAATGCAGTAAAAGTTAGTAATAAAACTAAAAGTAATTGTTACAGTTTCCATAGAGACTAGTAGAAACCCATATGGGATCCTTGATGAAAATAAAGCTTTTGACCTCAGTATGGAAGCTGGTAGGCAGTCATGGCCAGCAGAGTTTTGTGGAGCTGGATCACGGCCACAGAGAGAGTGGAGAGAAACCGAATTTAGAGCTGCTTCTTTCTTCCTCTGCCTCTGTCCAAAAACAGATGTGAAACAGAATGGTTTGATAGACATACATCATACATCAAGTTTTATTTCTTCTTTCTTTCTAAGAGTCAAATTTATTCTAACTTTGGTAAGTGAAGAAAAGCACAAAGGAGAGAAAAACACATTGTATCCCTTTTTTTTCTTCATCAGTTTCCCAAGGATTAAACTCTGATATAGAGAAATGATAACAATGGCTTTCTAATTTCTTGAATTAGCCATTTATCAACAGTTTGGTATTATCTTGGTTAAGATATAAATGATACTTTAACTATTACTTAGAGATTAATTAAATTAACTTTTAAATTATTGTTTTTAGTAGTTTAGGTATCTTGATGTTTTGGATTTGAATATGTTAAACTAGAGAATGTTATGGAATGTCAATCAGTCATATGTATGTATGACTTTATCATCTGTAATCAGTCCTGGTATATAAAACAAACTTTTAATTTTTAGATTAATTACTGTTTAAATGACATTTACAGCGTATATTAATCCTTAATAAATCATTAAGACATAAAAGTGTTAATCATCTCATAGGTAAAAAAGACTGATCTTTTTAATATCACCTGGAGAACTGAGAGTGTTTTTATTAGTATCATCTTGAGAATATTTAATCTTTGTGTATTCCCGTGGGCGTTTTATTTTTCAAATGTATATTTAATCACTGCTAGTTGCATTTCGCATGTGGAATTTCTGCTCATCATGCATAGTACATTACTTATTACACATTTGACATTCAGAGAATAACTCTGCAGTCATGTTTGATTTATTTTACTATTTCCCAAGAGAGACAAGGCTTACAACGAATGCCTTTGCAAATGGTGTTGATATGATTTGCCTGCCCAGTGCGTTTGGTGAAATAAATCGAGTACAACATTCAGCGGATTTTGTCCCCTGTTGTATCTGTGGAGTTAAATGCAAATGCAAAAATTTTGGAAACGGCTAAAAGTTGCTAGGAGCAGCATATGCCAAGTGTGTTAAGGATAAGATGGTGAGATAAAGATGAAAATGTTTGTGTGCTGATAGGGCAACTGTGTGGGACAACAATCCTCACCATGTCCTCCAGGGCAACACCATGAAATAATTAGCCTTTCAAAGAAATAAAAACGAGAAAGGACAGTATACCCAATTTTAATACATCTAGGCTCTTGTACACTCAAACACAAATGCAATCTCTCTCTCTCTCTCTCTCTCTCTCTTTCTCTCTAACACACATGCACACAACTCACAGGAACATTCAGTTGAAACTGTAACATGCGCATGCAATTAATATTTGGCCATAGTGTTTGGGAGCATACGTCATATATGTGCTTGTTGCATGTGACCAATGTACGCATGCGTGACTGCATGCATGTGTGTGCAGGTGTGAATGCCAGCATGCTTCCCGGCAGACCTCCAGCAGAACACATCTGGCACTTGAAAGACATGGGCCACAGAAGGTGGGCGGCTCAGCGAGAAAAATAAACAAAACAAAAAAAACAAAGCCAAAATAAGGAGTAAGAAAGAGACACAGGGAGATCGGGACAGACACAGCAAGTGTGACATCTCTTCCCTCAGACAAAGGGTAAAACCCTGAGAAGGGAAGACCTGCTCTGTTAAATTGTTCTGAAGAATGATTCTTTTGTACATGCTCTGTTTGAAAAATTTTCTAGCTTTGTAGCATTTTGCAGTGCAAGGGGCAGCGAGTACAATACCCCTACTTCTAGTGACAAAACATGCACCTGTACAAGTCGCTGCAATCCCGAGGGCATTGAATATACTCACTAAGCATGACATTTTATAGGGCTTGTAATACGGGAGCGCTGTGCTATAGAAGCAATTCAAAGCAACTACATGTGTGAGATGATATCCTCAGATATTCTGCACCCGTATCTGTAACTAAAGCCTGAAATCTTGCTTTGGTAGTATAGCAGCACACACTGGCATATTCAGAGGGGATTGCTTAAGGGTGCAATGATCGCAGGGGCCAGATGGCTGTATCCAGTAAGTACCAATTGATATAACAGTGCCACTCAAAGGCTGTGCCACCAAACCCATTTTGATTAGGCCAAAGACATTGACGTCTGGCAGCAGCCAGTGCTCGCTACACAGTCTGATGTCTTGATGACAGGATCTTCAATCACCACTCTGAAACGCCAAGCTCATGCTCCCACGCACCCACGCAAGTTCTGTCCAGTGACTTGAGAAAAGGCCTCATGAGTGGAGGAGAAATAGAAAACGCAGTGTAAACTGTGACATAGAGACACATATAAAGTACAGTGGTATATAAGACAGCAAAAGCATGGCAAAATGTCTTTCTCATCTGTTGAAAAGTCTTTATTGAGAAGCAGACACTTTTTTTAACCACCACAACTAACACCTGTATTTGCACAGTGTTGTTTTCTATATCCTGTTCATAACAGAGACTGAATTATTGAGAGATGGCTGTTTTTGATGAAAGCTTTCTTTGACTTTTGAAAATACCTGAAAGATGCACCTCTTTGAGTGTCATTCTAAAGAGCCCCAGTCCTTCTTTTGTTATCATGAAAACAATTACAAAAATTAATTTAAACTGAGAAATAAAATTCTTGGAAGAATATGCCACTTTGCACATTTTCTGTGCTCCTCGAGTACAAATACCATATGTAAATGTGGTCTTTTGTGCACAAAAGAGTTTGTTCCGGTGCACATAATAGGGAATTAAAACATTGCCGCAGAGCATGGGGATGGGTAGAAAGTCCTGTTTGAAGTTTCTTTTTCAAGGAGGAGAGCAACTGTGTATTATACAATGAGCTCAATAAGTATTTGGATAGTGACATGCTATTTGATGTTTTGGCTCCATACTCTAATTATTTTGGATGTAAACTGAAACAATGACTATAGGGCTAGAGTGGAGACGGTCTGCTTTAAAATGAAAGTGTTCTCATTCATATTGATTGAGAAGAACTGCAGGCCTTTTTTGAATTTTGTCATGCCAAATGTGTTTGAACAGATTAAGATTACATTGTGTCAGTTGTCATTTTTAGTTTGTAGTTCATAATTTTACTGAGAATATCTGAGACCCCAAAATACCCTCATAATCTTCATCTTTCAAGACTCCCAAAGTTTTTTTTAATTTTGATATGTCTTTATATAAGAATTCAGCATGCAGTCATGAAAGCCACATGTAATCTATATGAAAACATACTATGCAGCTGTAACAGCTAAATATGTATTCACACACCTATAATGCACTATACAAAGCTGGTAGTGTTGTGTGAACACTACAATAAATGACTTTAGATATAAAAATGACATAGGTGGTCTCAGTTACTAGCATGCTAATCTCTTTCTAGACTGGCCTACTTGGCAAAATTGATTCTGCGATATCTGCTGAGTAATTTCATGAATTTTCCCTTGAGATGATCTAGCAAACCTTTATCCCTCCAGGTACAAGTCTTTTTTTCTCACAAAGTGCAGCTCATAGTTAATGTATGAAATACCAAGGTCTTGAATTTTGGATAAAATATATTCACTAACTTTGACTTTGTCTCCACTTTGCCCATGCAGACATATTCAGTGTTTCAGAGTGAGGTTCTTTCACCCTAGAAGTCCTTGTTCATTTTGATATGTGACGATGTCATTATAGTGGAGTCATGCTTATAAATTCCCTCCAATGGTCTGTTAATTACTGTAATCATGTTATCCACAATGAGACCAGAGACAATAACAGATGAAGCAGATAATTCCAGAAAAAAAAAATCAGATTTACTCAAATACAAGACAATGCAGTTGAGAAATAGCTCCAGAGATATATGGCCCAAGTTTAGTTATCTGGCTGAGTCTTGGGTTAGAATAAGTAGCGTAAATAAGTAAGTAAAAGTGCCTCTAGCTTAGGACAAATACATAATCCGAAACAGAAAGCTGTCTCCATTTTTCCTCTTTTACACTTAACAACACCAAACTCCGAACATAATATGTGTTTCTTCTTGGTCTATTCCGCGCATTGACAGTAGATCAATACAACATGCTGTTCACCTCTCCTGGTGTTTGGAGATCATGTCAGGGTTGGAGTGATGAATGGCAGGAGAACAGGCCCAGCAGCAGAGAAATGAGCTGGGCAAGGAACAGGGGGTGAAGCAGGTTAATGATGTTAGCCATGAATATTTGCAGGTGAGAACGATCGAAGATTAATCATTTAGGGGTAAGGTTTGAGTGACAGGAGGTGAGAGATAGCAATGATCAAACTGGTAGAGATAACATTATACTTGCTACAGTATACAAAACCTTGTGCTAGACTCCTGAAAACGATATAGGTGTCCACATGACACTGCCAAAATCTCTTTCTTCACAAGTCTTTTAGTCTCATACTCATTGTTAGAAATCCTCTTTCTTAAAACAAGCGAAAGAAATCTGCCAGTGGTACTAAATAATCCCATTTTTTTCCCCAAAGCAGTCTCACTTGTTTCAGTTTTTTCTTTCATTTTTTTTTTCTGGGTAACAAGTATAAATATGTTGAAACAAGGCAGAGGAAGGTGGATCAGCCCACTACTATTGAGAACATGACACTTGATTCATTCACTGGATTCATGATTGATTTAAAAAAAAAAAAAAAGATTTTAACAATGAATGTGAGAATAAATGACTTAAGACAGAGATTTGCTGTAGTCCATCCTGCAGATTTGTAGGGATTTGAGACCTTTACTTATTGTAAAGGCTAACTTAAAAACTAGATTGCCCTTATGACCCTTGAGATTTGTCAAAAACTCACAGAGATACTACATTTGCACAGCTTGCATACACTGTCATTTAAGAGTCATGAAGGAAGGTGTCACATTAGCACGTCATTATTAGGGCTGTATAATTAACACATGAATTTGACATCGATTGACAGCCCTAAAGTCGAAAGGAGCTAAAAAAAAAAAAAAAACCTCTACATTTTGATTATATTTCAAATCTGTGTAAGTATTTATGTTGTAAGACTGTAACCTACTAGTAAAATGGACCATTGCAAAACAACATACGACAAAATACAATATATAATGTTTCATCCACAAACAAATGTAATTCTCTGATCACAGATCCAAGCCCAAAATGATCGCATGACAGTCGTAGTCAGAAAAAAACACAGTATCCGTACTGGATGGTCATTTTGTCTGGCCAGTCATCTCACTCAAAGTGTTTACAAGCCCATGAGTGTCTGTCTCCATGGTTACAGGCATTACCTCCTCACTGGGAGTGGGGGCTTTTATCAGAAGTCAACACACAAAAGCAGTAGCCCACTCAAAACAATAATGTATGAACAATGATACAACAATCACAGCACACAGCATTTACTACATGAAATAATATGCTCAAACAGAAATATAGGAAAGTGTAATTAGAACAGTAGAATCCACAAACAACAAAGTAGAAATAATGATGAAGCAGTTACTATGTTGTTCATCCACTACAGCAGAGTGGAATTATTTTCAGACTGGGAGCTTCATGCTACAAACAAACCCCTTGCACAGCCTGCTCCAGGGATTGGTGTGTGTGTGTGTGTGTGTGTGTGTGTGGTGTGTATGTGTGAGTTTTCCTGTCTGTTTAATCTTCTACCGTGATAAAAATTGTAGTTGTAAAAATGGCAGTATTTATAGTAGTAGTGATGGAATTAAACAGACTGGTCTTCTTGCATTTTGCATACTATGTGGCACTTGTAATTATTCCAGGCACAGCACTACCTGTTTTTACTAAACTTAACTTTTTTTTGCAATGTTATGCTCTATTCAAGATTTAATGCTGGGCACATTTCCGTTCTCTCAGGAGTCAGGAACACTGGGCTTAAAGCTGGTTCCTGGTACACTTTACTATCATCAGTGAGTAGGCATACTGGTAGATTCTGATCCATGACCACCAAAGAAAATAGCAACAAATTTGGAAAGTGGCATAACCATTTTTAAACTTGCATTTAAAAAAAGCAGTTATCAGAATATTTATACAGTACATAGGCAAACCAGTCCTTTAAGAAATCCTAAAGGAAGAATGTTCTTTGTATGCTATATTGTGCTGCTACCTGTGACATCATCACTGTAGTCACCTTATTACCTCTGCCAAAGAAGTGAAACTCTGGCAGGGAGTCATATCTTCCTCTCGTCTGTCTGTCAGTCTGTCAACAGGGTAACTAAAAAAAATACTGGGTGGATTTGATAAACATTTTGTGACAATTTGCCTCAAAGGGGCAAAGAAATGGGCAGCACCAACTGGGCCATAGTTTCCCTACACATCTATGTAACATCACAAGACCTGGTTATGGGTCAAAGTGGCACTGATCAACTTTCCCCACTGATTGGCTGCAAGGGGCGTGTCCTATGACACAACACTGCCTATAGGCAGCGGAGCTTAGCAACTTCCAGCTGCAAACTTGAGGAGGTCTACGCTTCTGCTCTTTTTCTGCTCCTCCTAGTCCTCTTTTTATTCTCCATTTTGTTTACTTATGAATATTAACGAGAGAGAGAGAGAGAGAGAGAGAGAGAGAGAGGACTTTCAGCAGTGGTGCTCTGTAGGCTGTGTGTCTGTGTGCCTCTCTGTTTGACACAGAGGCAGCAGAGAGTGGGGCCTGGCCAGTGAGAAGTCAGCATTTGGCTCAAACAGCAAGTCCACTGATGATTAATTTATGCATTAATTATACATCAATTACTGGCAATGACCACCCCAAACATGAAGAATCCTCCCAGTTCTCCTGATTCCTGATTAGCAAACAACAAAACCCGAAGCGTAATGCATTACTAAAACAGCACGTACAAGGCATCTCATGAGGCCTTGACACAACATGGCAGTGTGGATCCAGTTCAGTGTAACTGCAAGGATCGGTGGACAGTACCATTGATCTTTGACTAATTTGGAAAGAAGTGCATGTGTTACTATGAAAATAAAGTGTGTATAGCTTGATACTGAAGGGTTCAGAACAGCTCTAGTTTTGCACATTAGTAACATACAGATATGTAATACTATATGATCTCTGCTGTTTTAAACCTTACAGTCTTCATAGTATTCATGAACAAAAAATGGTACAATACTTTCCAGGTCACACAATTGTCCAGACTACACAGCAAATGAAGTGTTCTTTAAAACTTGTTTCAGTCCACCTCTCCTTTATAAAACCATGAACATATTAAATTACAGCCATGCATAATGTGAGACATAATAGTTCAGCTACCTACAAATTAGTGTAGAGGAGAATGCTTTCCAGATACTTACGATAAATGCAAGTGAATTGCTTTATTCGTACGCCAAGTGAAAGGTATGACTTCAAGAGCTTTTGTGGAATTAGCTTGATTGGAAAAACATACTTACCTGTATATTGTTGATACTCAAAATCAAAAAAAAAAAAAAATCTAAGAGGTACATTAATAGAAATATAGGTATGCAAATCAGCATCACATATCCAGTGACATGCGACACACTTAAAGTTGCCCAAGTAAATTCCCCCAGGTTGTGAGAAGAAGAGATGCATCACACAGAATGTGTTTTGCAGACACACTTGAGAGCCACAGTAAGTAGCTTACATAGATTTATAGCTCTGTTTGAAATGCATCCACACGTACATCAAGACCCAGCTGTCTGTGTGGCGCAATCTGCAATATAGTTTTAGCCATATTGTGGAAGTACTGAATGTGTGGGTACAGTTCCGGAAGGAAAGACTCTCATGCTGCAATCTGTACGTGTGTGTTGTGTGTGTGTGTGTGTGTGTGTGTGTGTGTGTGTGTGTGTGTGTGTGTGCAGATTTTGAGTGTGTGAAGTGAGAGGGAAGAAGTAGAAAGCTGGAGGTCTATGTAGGATATTTGTATAAAGGACAACTGCCACCGACTATGTCCTCGACACTGAGGATGGGACACAAGCATGCACACACAAACACACACACCCATATGTATGTGCACGCACGCACCCACACACACACACACACACACACACACAAACACACCCTCATCTGAGTATATGC
This sequence comes from Neoniphon sammara, assembly GCA_900302535.1. Classification (NCBI taxonomy): domain Eukaryota; kingdom Metazoa; phylum Chordata; class Actinopteri; order Holocentriformes; family Holocentridae; genus Neoniphon; species Neoniphon sammara. The sequence goes on along the minus strand of OMKZ01037248.1, from coordinate 9,669 downwards.
ACACATGCACATCTCTTTCCCATAATACTCATCCAATTACCATGCTGACATTTAAAGCAACATTTTCTGTCTCAGTTGTGAAGGGCTTAAAGTGGATACATATACTGCTTTCTGATGATGATACCTCATACATACTGTGCATTTTATGTAATCCGGTGATTTTTCAACATTTGTGGGCATATGGTCCTTAACTTATAGCCGTTTCACTCAGGGAGCAAGTATATATACCTTAACAAATCACGTCATTGACAGAGGCGTCAGACGAGACTGAGCAAGATTTGTCATCAGTATCCCAGATGCTGTTTACAGTGCAGGATTTCAGAAGAGTTTCTATATTTTGATGATGACAACAAGGTCCATTTTTATTAGGTACATACTAAATCTGCAATGGAAAGCCTTGATTTTTCTTCCAGTAGCTTGCCATTGTGGCAAAAGCACACAGCATGGTTTCTCAACCTAATCAATGCTATATTCGAAGTGACCTTCTCCAGCAGCGCTGTTTATGTCTTATGCATCTGACACATAATCAATTGATGAAAGGGGAATTATGAAACTGAACCAATCAGTTTCTCAGTCACCATGTTTTATCCTGACTCGCCAGCAATTAGTGCATGAGATGCCTGACTGAGCAGCATACTTAAGACTGATGGATTCGAAGGTGCACAGGGAACTACATGAAAGCCACATCCAGTGTACTGTTATCTGTCTGGTGGACTTCCCACTGATGTAACAAGCTTGAGTCTGATAGCAGTGGGTTTAGACATTTTGACAAATGGCATCCAAGGGTTGATCACAAGGATTATATATTGTTGGGGTCCGTCATCTAACACAAGAAACATTGGAATTCAGCTAATATTTACATGCCCGATTGCATTGATTTCACATTTTAACACAGACACTAAGCATACTTGTCACTAAAGTGGCGACACAGAGTTATGAGTGAATATTTCTAAAACATCACCACTCTTTAGATAACAATACTAGTTGAAGCTGAACCATCACTGCAGCTTGAATCACTAAAACTGAACCCTTCATACTCTATTTCATTTTCCTAGCATCTGTGTTTTTTAATACATTGTAGTTTTGTTTTTTTGTTTTTTTTGCATTTGTAGTGTATAGAGGCTTTTCATGGAATGTTTGTGTAGTTCTCTGTCTTCCAACATAGCTGCTCGTAACATAGCAATCACTGATTTGTATATGGCAATGGAAGAGACACTGGTTGCTATGTGTTGATATATGAGCATTAAATCAACAAAAACATAATAATTTGTTGTCTTGTTACTGGATCTTGTAAACAAGTCTTAATAGAACAGTAATATCCTGCTTTTCCAGAGTTTTACCTTCTCTACCACTGCACAGAAATTAGGCATTTTCTTTTGAAAGTGGTTACCAATGGTTACAGGCAGCCATGCTGGAAGAAAAAGAACTATACAGACATTCTGTGAAGAGCCTCTATGGGGGAAAAATGCCTAAACCTGCAAGATTTTCATTTCTGTGAAAATGGATAGTAGTGAAAAGTATCTTGAAATCCTGGTGGCGGTTTTGAGGTTTGAATTTGAATTGTTTTATTGCTCCTACAATAGTGATACTCCCGCATTGTTACGCCTCCCTTTTGAATGAAGACACTGACCTAGATGACTGCCAATAATTAAATCATGAACACTGTTCAGAGCTCTGCCTAAAGTGCGGGGAGGGACAGCTGTTTCAAAGAAGTGCCATGTCATCGACCCTTCTGTTTCTGAGGCTGGAGATTCCACACGTTATAAGAAATGATTTTACATTGATTGACAGCTTATTTACATGTGTCTAGAACCAATATATGGTCCTGAAAGGTCCATAATATGATTCCAATGTCAAATGCCTACAATGTCTACAATTTAAATGGAGAGCCAGGCCCCATCCATACAGACTTAATTACCAACATACCTTGGGCATGATGCTGACAACAAAAAAGGGATAATGGGTAGATTCACTAATTTCATTAAAGGTGACTGATGCTTCTAAACAGGACATCCTCCAGAGGACGTGAGACATTTGAAGAATTGTATTCAGACAAGGACAGGAAGCAGTGCATCTCAAAAGTAGGCAAGATATCTGGTTTGCCCCCACCAGGCACTTCTGTGTATATAACAAGTTTGGTTTATCAGCTGATGGAGTGAGAGAGAGAGAGAGAGAGAGAGAGAGAGAGAGAGAGAGAGAGAGACAGAGAGAGACAGAGGGAGGGAGAGAGATGAGGAAAGTTTATGGTCTGAGTTTGCATACAGTCCAATATCTCATTCTTCAGACAACAAAACTTGACCTAACCCAAGATTAAAAAGTTGTGGTGAGAAAAATCAACCAAGGAAGTACTCCGGCCTCAAGTTATACTAAGTCAAGTTATACTAAGTTATGTTTAAAGTGTCAAAATTGTATTCATAGGTTGTCTCAAGTGGCTGCAAACACCAGACATTATGATTCTTTTACACAGGAAATGAAATGTTTGGGTCTTGGACCCCAGAGACAACAGACAGTTTAGCCAAGAACTGGCAAAAGTAAGCAATGCAGTAATGTCAGGGTTAGATTCATGAGTTCCAATGACCTCTGTATTCATCTCAAGGTTCAAATGAAAGATTAGAAGTGACCAAATCCATGTATATCAGAAAGATAATAATGGTCCCAAAATCACAGATAAAATCTGTTTAGGTGCTTACTGCTTTGGGTTGTAGCCCACAGGCTGACAAATACTGTCCTAGAGAATGAGGCAAACAATTCAAAATGATTCTGAATAATCACCTGGGCCCTTTGCTTTTATAATAGTAGTGTAAAATAGCATCATGTGTTTTGTCAAAGCCTCCTATCTATGACTGCTCAAATGGGATCAGATCTGATTTTGAGATGGCCAGGGAACAATGGGTATTGTGGCGAGTCTTTTCAGTAAAAGCACAGTCATCCTAGAAGACACTGCTTATATTAAGAGAACCGCAACATGGGCATGAAGATGATAGCTCAGAGCTGTGACATTAGTCATGATTATAATTGGTCTAATCCTCTAAGGGATGATTGGAATCATGCCACATAATGCACTCAATGCCACTTCAAAATCAGCACAGCCACTTTGGGGGAACTTTGTAATGTTGTTCAAATTTTTTTTTCCATACCTTATTTGTGTGTCTGTGTGTGAGATTGCCTTGTCTTTGCCATTAAACAGTGCTGATGAAGATCCTTCACCAAACATTCTCGTATCAGTGATCATTGTATCATCTAGTGTCCTCTATACCAAACAGGCCTTATTGAGGGCCTTTGGTTATCCTACTCCGAGAGTGAAATTTAATAAAGAAATACCACCAACTGAATTGTGGATTAGTATTCTGAGAGCATATTCTAACAGAGGCAAGTACTGAATCAAAATGAGATGTTTATGCTGCTGGAATAGTAAAACAATGGTGTTTATCTTAGCTGCAGTAAGTGCACCGTTAGGTTCATAAAACTGGGATCAGCCTGTTACGCCACTTAAACTTTGACATTATTATATATACAGGGAACACATTACATTTAAAAATAACCAATAATTTTCCACCCATCCTTGTTGTGACATTGAATGCCCACCTGTCTTGAGATCACCTGGTAAATTAGTGGATATAATTGTTGACTGTGCTTAGCGGAAATTGACTTGGGCTTTGAGTTACGGCTTTGAAACGCAGTTGTTTGGTGTAATCGTCCATCAAAACGCTAGTTATAAAAACCCAACAACCTGCAAAACTTTTTACTCTCGCAGACAATACATCTCTTTGACAAAGCAGACTCTGAGGTTCTGACAGAGAGTGAGAGCTCGTTAATCACAGACATAAGACCATAAAATCTGCTCAGACATTAGTGTTCTTTTATCAAGTTCTCTTTCCCATCACTTTTCTTTTTAATGGTTCTGAAAATAGAAAATCTCAGATTGATTTTTTTTTTTTTTTTCGATGAGGGGTTTTCAGCAACAGCAAATATACAGTAACGCCACAGACCCCTCACAAAATGAATATGAAACTTGCATGGCAGTGAGGATTTTTTCCTGTAAACACCGCAAGGTCTGTCTTTGAATAGCGCTGGTGGCCTATTTCTATTTTCAAACAAACTGGAGATAAAGAGTGTTCGTGTCTATAGTGTTAGAAAAGAGCTAACATGGCGAATGATACAACTGAAATAAGCCTAGCCAGACTTCTCCAAAGATGCAGCTTAGTAAGAGCACTTTACATAGGACAACAAATTGAATATTCCCCATTAATGTTCATTACAAATTGCAACAGGGCTGGTTGATGGACATTAAAAATTCAACCACTGTGTCTGTCTCTGAAAACTGGGAGGTAGACAAAGCACTAAAATAAAATATTACCTTAAAACACAACACAATATAAAACACTGTAATCCATTACACCCTGAGTGCCAGTGTTACGGGCGCACGCATATTCCCTCCCCACACATCTTCCCCACTCTAGCTAATGAGACGCTGTAAATGAGGAGGGTTGGACAGTGTTTTTCGAGGTGGCTCTGAGGGGGCCAAGGTGCCCTCACACACAGCAGTGGTGGAGGGGGTGACTGCTGGGCATAATACTTCACACATCAGCTGCCTTTCACATATGG
>OMKZ01037245.1:4956-22048 GCA_900302535.1 Neoniphon sammara | reverse complement strand
AGAGATCCCCGAGCTGCGGACTGAGCCCCTCATGCGTTCTTGCAGCAGCAGCACGGCCAGCATGAAGGTCAAGAACGTCAAGAAGTGAGTGGAGACACACACACACACACACACACACAGACACACACACACACACACCTACCTCCGTCTGTCTGCTGCACCTCTCATGTCTCTCCTCTCTGTCTGGTCTTAACTCACTGTTTATTGCCTCTGTTTCCTTCCTGCGTTCCTGTCTGTCCCTGAGATGATTCCTGCGTCTTGTTCCTCCCTTGACTCTCTCTGTCTGCGCCACACTCACCTTCCTTGTCTTACACATTCCTTTGGCCAGAGGATGAAGTGATAACCAAAGTGTTTGCGCGCATATGTGTCTTTGTGTTTCAGACTCTGCTTCACCAAGGGTCACTTCCCAAAGCTGGCAGAGTGCGCTCACTTCCACTACGAGAACGTGGATTTTGGCACCATTCAGGTAAAGGACTTGAGCACGAGCCCCAGCTTTCTTAGAGCAATGTGCTTGGTTTACCAATGTGGGGTTAACATTTTAGCGGGACTGGTTTCATATCATTGCAACACCATGGATTCACGTGGCGCTCTGTACTACTGTTCAAAGAGACAGCTCTGTGAACTCGCCCGTCGTTTCAAAGATTTATATTCTCTCCAGTTATTTCCCTGCAGTGTTGGGTATAAATTGGAGGGATAGTGTCCATGAAGACCGAAGTATGACTCATGTGCCCCTTCAAATTGGTGTTAAATAGAATTTATTCTCTTTAGTGTTGTTATCATTGAGATGGTAGGTTCAATTCCTTTGATATTTTCTGGAATGCCCCAGTCGGCCGTGGTGCAGCACAGCCTCATTTATCCCAACTTAAAAGATCTCAGATGACTAGTCAACCAAACAGATGATGCTGAAGTAGTTATTTTTACAGAGTAACTGGAATTTCCTTGTAGGTCTATAAACTGGTCGTGCAGCTAAGTTTCAGCTGTTCATTGACTCAAGGTATATTCACATGTCACTGTGGCGAGAGTGAAAAGTATCACTTTCTTTGCCCACAAAGAAGTTGAGGAAGTACAGCGAATTGTTTCTGGCTCAATGAGGATATGTAAGGAGAACTTGCATGTGCACTAGTGAGTGCCAGTACTCTGACACTCACTAGTGTGTTATTGATTTCTGGCTCTTGGGTTTCAAAATGAATACATGAAAAAAAAATGCTGGACCTTCCTCAAGCAGTGTCTTTTTACTCATGTAAAAACAGTCCAACAAAATAGCTTCCTGAATGCAGTTGCTGATCCTTGCTTCATTTCTAGTTCGACCTTCCCTAGTCTGATTGACAGACTCAGAGTTTTGAGCACATCTACCCAATAACGATTGACAGGCAACATTGAGAGGCAGAAGTTTGCTAGCTTCACTTGTGGTGACTTCTAAATGTACCGTAACTGCCAAACTGGTAGCTGCTTAGCTTTTAACGAGTTGGTTTAATTGGAAAAATGCTAACATCAGAATGCTCTTTACCCTAAACAACTTGGAGTAAAAGCAACTTGAAAGTTGAATTGGCGTTCAGAAACCACATGGCATCATCAGAGTTGCTTAATCTGTTTGTCGAGGTCTTGGATCTTAAACACAGGCTCTGTCAAGGATTTTATTTTAGGTCCCATGATATACCTCATCTCCACATCACCACCTTGCTACTATGCTTTTTGTTCCTGGGCAGAACAAAGAGAAGTGACACTACCACTCTATCAAAACCTCCATAACTTGTCTTTACAGAAGCTTCTACTCGAGCATGATGTGCAGCCTAAACAGCCTTTATATAGCACACAAAAAGTGTTTTGACATCTTGTACTCTGTATTCCCAGGGCATGGGTTTGATCGCTCATACGTACAAGTCCAATTTTAACTCGGCTTTGCTTCTATATTGTGTCTGCTATGTGCCTGGCCTTCCTGAACTGCGCTCCTTCTATCCCGTTATTCATATCTCTGTAGATCCAGTCAACAGAGAGAGGCTGTTGAAGTAGATAAATAAGGTGGTTACATGAGAAGATGTGCACTGGTTGATGAAAAGTATGCGTAGCATCTTTTTCTTGGGTGTAATTTCTCTCTTTCACACACCTTTGTGGCAATCTATTTGTCTTTGACTCGGTTTTGCATATGCAATTAAGAAGGCAGACACTTAAAACTGAATCCACATGCTGTCATCTTCTTAACATTTAATTGCCAATAACACAGCGCAGCACTTTGTGCAGATAATTTCAACCTTCACCTGCCTCTCCTGAAATAAGCCACATTATACTGATGATCTCAGCAGCAAACCAGGAGAATTTTCCGGCTACAGATTTGCTTGTCGTTACCATTAAGTCCATACCCAGAATCCCCTCCTTTCTCACATGCCCTGATGTTGTTCTAGTAAGGGTCCAGTAGGGGTCAGCATTAAGCTACATTTATTGGATGGGCAGTTTTGTGGGATGCATCATAGAAGAGTTTTTTTAAAAAGTCCACCCCTACTTAATCAGCAGGTTATGTGTTGACTTAACTCTGCCACAGAATCGGTCTCTGTTCATTCACTGCACTGATGAAGGAAACTCTCCTGCTAATGCGAATCCTCCTTTCTTAGTCGACTAGTTCTCCTTTATTTCCCCAGCTGTGTGCTGGCTGGCTGTTCTGGCATTGAACGACACGACTGTCTCAGCCGTTGTGGTTTTGGTATTGCTTTGTAAGTAGCACTCCCCTTTTGTATTGCTTGCATGTTTGTTGCTGTGTGGTTTCACTGTTGAACACATCCCTCCTGCCTCCTCTCCTCAGCAAACGCAGCCCCGAGCTAAAACTGATGCCTTCTTTGTTTGTTGAAGAGTCTATTAGTCTGTGTTTGTTCCCCATGTCAATCAGTAGGTTTTATGCGCAAAGTTGCATCAAATAAGCTGCCTTACTTGTTTAATGAAACAGTTACAAAGTCATTCAGTTAATGTGGCCCAAATGAATCTGACATAATAAATACTTTAATTTCTTATCTTTCTTTTTTCTTTTTTTTTCTTTTTTTCTGATAGATGAAAGCGTAGCTGTTTGGTATAGCATTCGGAGCATTTTGACTTAAGTTAAATGTTCAGCTCCATTATAGAGTTGATGGTGCACTGATGATAGATCAAGCCTCAGTGGTGATGCGCTAATAGCTTCTGCCAAACAAGTCTATCAGCTACACGCTACAAATTTCTGTTGCATTTGATTCTTTTCCCTCAGACAGTTCACGATTTACACGGATAAGTGCATACACACTGCTAAATATTTTCTCTAGCAATGCCAACTGTCATCTATTGTAGTTGTCCTATTTGTTGAAATTGTGTTCAACTTCCGTTTTTCTCTCTGGATCGGTCTGCAGTTTTAATATGCTTGGCATTGACACACTATGGAAGGGTCCATGCCTTTTATAGCAACACAGTAAAATAAAATTCATATTCAACTCATATCAGCCGAACAATGCAGCCATTTTGCCGGCTTATTCAGTGCAATAAATTCAGCTCAGCCATGTGTGGCAGCACTAAAGGTGTCATTTTGGCGATAACTTTTCATGAAGAAATGATGGTGTTTTTCTGTGTGGCCGTATAAAAATATACTAATAATAAGAGAAGTTGTGTTTAAGTGCTCGTGCTGTCAAAACCCCAGTTAACTTTGGGACAGTGAAGACACCATGAGCTATAATCGCCTGTGATATCTTGGTTCTGCCACTGAGGCTTTGGAGTATTTTTTGTTATAAATCAACCCATAATAGTGTTCTTCTTCTTGAATGGAGCTTTGCAGAGCTTGATGAGTTAGTTGGAGTGAGAATGGGTCAGGCTTCAGCTCTCAGGTCAGCCTTGGGCCTCATGCCACATCTTCTTTCATTTCCTTTGAAGAAAACCTTGCCAAAGGAGAATAAGTGTTGCTTCAAAGTGAGTCAGGCAAGGTTTTGTTGTGGAAACACTGAGATCTCATTGTCACAAAAGGTCTCAGAAGAGCCTGCTGGCTACAGTCACTGCAGCAGTTTCTTATGATTCTGGTATTTTGGATACTTGGGATTATATTGGACTCCTAACCTGCCAGTTCCTTTGGCAAAAGACTGATAGTTTTGTTCAGCCATCCAGAGTCATTAGGAAGGATTGGGCTTACCTTTATGGTTTTGGATTTTATTTTATTTTTCCAGTATGTGTTATGAATTAATGAGAAAAGTTCCTTTCATTGTAATTGAATTGATTCTTTGTGTTATTCCGGCTGATGAGACAGTGAGCTCAAAAGTCTACACACCTTTTCAGATTTTCTCGTCTTCATTTTCCAGTTTGTTATGCATTTTCAATACATTGTCAGAAATGAACCTTTTTTTTTTTTAATACTGACTTTGCTGGTTACAGTGTTCAGATGAAATTGGAAAAAGATGAATTTAATGGGCTTTTCAGGCCTCAAGGCAGTAACAACTAGAGCATTTGAAAAGGTGAATAAACTTTTGAAATCCATATGTTATTGTTCGGCAATAAACTACTGATGTTAGTGGAATTGGTCGACTATTCAGCCAGATCTGAATGTGTAGTTTGACTGCAGTGTGTGATGACATTGACAGGCTGGATGTCACCTTGCCTGTACAGGTAATGTCTTTTTATTTTATTTTTTTATTTTATTTATTTATTTATTTGTGCTGGCTTGTCTGTTGGTGAGGTTGCATGGTGCCTAACTGTTCTATTTCTCATTATTTGTGTTGTAGGTGTAATGAGGTGATTAGCAACATTTTGTATATGATTTGCATATCCCCCGCAATTTTTTTCCATTCTCATTTAAACTCTGACAATCAAGACATTCGTTGAAGGCCTTCGTGCCGGACCCCTGCAGCAAATGACATATTGATTTGTCCTGGTCGAGGGTTGTATTAACTCTGATATGTTTAGAAGTTGAGTTTCCACTGGGGCCACTCACACTAAAAGTGAATACACGGGGCATCACAAGGTACTTTGAATAAGTGTCCCCAAATAGCGTATGTTATAATGGCATATGCCCATTCCCTGTGAATGACTCAGCACAGCCCACTGCGTCACATGTGCTGGTGTGTGTATTTCTGTGTGGGTGGGTGTGTGAATACACAAAACAGCTAAGCCACTTGAGGTATAAAGAGGGAGATGGAGAGAGGTAGACTGGTTCAGACTTCAATTGTAGAGTGATGGTCTGGTTCAGGCCAGGCTCGCCATGCGAGGCCGGGCTCAGACTCAGATCCTCAACCTGCACAAACCTCTGTTGGGGCTGATTCACTCCAGACAAAATCCCCTGATTTCACAGGTGCTAACCAAGCTCCTTCATGATTTGTTATTCATATACTGTGTCTCCATCCACCTGTCTAGTGGCAGTACAGTCATTTTAATGAAGCAATGGCCTGAAAGGACTTTCTCACATAGAAGCCAACAGCGGGCTTACCTACCAAAATCCCATCAGTGAGGTCAGTCTGGCCAGGACTATGGGAACCGACAATTTCAGGTTCCTTGTGTCTTTTCAGTGCTGGGTTATGCCTGAATGAAACTTTGCCCATTTTATTTAACTGAACACAGCAGTCTGGCTTGGTGCTTGCATCCACATTGAGAAATACTGATGCAGAAAAAGTCTGAATGAATTTTTATTATTTATGTTTTCCCCTAACAGGACTAGGGCTAGGACAGTAACATAGTTATAAGTCTTAGACGAAATTTCGATTTTTGTGAGTCCTGCAATTAGATAAGATATATAGTTGGCAGGCCTTCTTGCAATAGAAAGCTTCTGTGACTTAAATTTTCCAGAAAAGAGTAATCATTAAGGGCCACAGCTGTGACACCAGCTACATTTAGGCCATCTCTAATTGCAGGGATTTATAAATGACTTGACAAACCTAATACCTTAATTGGATTGTTGGAAACATTTTTTTTTTCTTCGAAGATTGACAGCTCTAATGAGTCTAGGTTTTTGTTAGGCAATTTATTTGCAGATCTATTACTTTCTCATTTGCTCTGCAGCGCTCGTCAGTGTGAGCTGACATTTGTTTCTCATTCAGTCCTGTTCACCCACGGCTATTTTATGGGCCTCGTGTGCATGGAGTGCTAGAGGTCTTTCTATATGAGTAATACATTGAGTAATCGATTATTCTAAGGCCCCGCTGTTTGAGAAGAGACACCCCAAAGTCAGCTACCCCCACTTCTCTGTCGCTTATCTTGTTTTAAAGGAGAAATAAGTAATCTATGACCTTTATCGAGTTCTTTCAGTCACAAGTAGGAAATTGTAACAACATCAACGCCCTTATCTCATTTTAAATTGGTCTTTGGCACAGCTGTCCCCCAGTCCCTCCCCCCACATTTTCACAATATGCTATTACAGTAAATATGATATTAAAACAGCCTTGACAAACTGTTAGAACTGAGTTCAGAGAGATGGTTAGCTTCCAGCTTCACAAAGCCTTGTAAGTAGCAGTTATGGGGGATTACGGTCATCGTCTCAACTTTAATTTTGGTGCTATATTTACGTTTTCAACATTCGGTGCAGGCCATCATGTCAACATCTACTGAATGTCAGAAAGTTTGCTGGGGAGCTTTGAAAGAGAGAGAACAACACAAAGTCATCGATGAGTCATCTGGATTGATCGGCTCAAAAACCCACAGATACAGTAGATTTATTAAGTAATCTTAATTACTTTCAACACATGTATCCACTGTTACAGTCAAATAATCTATTGCAGTTGATTACACTGTTGCACTGTCCATGGCCTCTCCCCTACTTCACGTCTCAGTTCCCCCAGCCTCCCCCGGTCCAGCTCCCCTCCCTCCTGCCCTCTCCCTCCCCAACAGGCCAAAGTGGATACTTGATACAGTCTGCAGCCAGACACCCGGAAAACAACTTCATTGACTTCACTACCACTATCCCACTCTGCCACTCGCCTCTGCTCTCCCATATGGTTTATCTGCAACCTACCATTTTGTCCCGCCTTGTCGCACAGAGACCACACTGAGGCTCAGGCTCTTACACATTTTACTATTAATGGAGAGTTCAAAACCACACAGCCTGGACTATCCAAATACAACATGTCAGAGTTCCCAACTACTGTGCTGAGGATAATAAACAATATTTGAAGTTGCTCAGAAATGGTTAAAGAAGCACTATAGCTGTTTTTATTACTTCAGCTTCTTGGTTTGTGACTCACAGACAGATTTATTATTTCATACCTTTCCATTCTAAATTTGTCCATTTATGTGCAGGCTTTTCATGGTGCTTTATAGAGGTTATTAAACGCTTTCAGTCTTGACCAGCTCAGCTTTCTGAGTCTATGATCTACCTGATAGCAGCCATCTATCTTTTTTCTGCAGTTTTCCTCTGTTTTCAAGACTTGGTGTGTAAATATACTGTCAAAGTGAAAGTCAGGGCCACGTCTGCCATCATCCATAGCTGCTACCTGCAGCATTTTATGAGATATGGACCTAAATATCCGTCTGATTTCGATTTCAAGTGGGTTTCAAAGCGAAATTTTTACCGTGCCCTAATGTGATTTTTTTTTCTTTATTAGATTCTTCACAGCGCCAAATCAAAAGAAGAGTTGCAACGTACAAAATGTTAGAAATGACCGTGTAGGGAGGATCAGCTGGTTTAGTAATGAAACATGGAGTGTGAGAACTGGCCTGTGAGAGAGAGCAGGGGCGTGTATCAAGCCTTCTACTATAATTACTGCAATCAGTCTACGTTTAACAGCTGTGGAGTGCCCCCTCTCTCATCTGCACAAAAGTGTATGCAGTTATAAATGGGGTGAATTTTGTGTGTGTGTGTGTGAGGGTGAGCGAGAGAGATAGCTTGTATGCATGCATGCGGCCATGCGTGTGATGAAGATTGACGCCCCTCTCAGCCATTCATCAGGCCAGCGAACAGTGTGTGTGTTGCTGTGTCGCTGATTTGCCTGCCTCAGCTTTTTCTACCTAAGGCCATTGATATGACGGGAACAGTCTGTAAATATAAGGAGGGCGAGGGAAACTGCTCACCGTTCTGTCTCTATCGTTATCCATCCATCCGTCCCCCCCCTGCCTCCCGCGAGCCAAGCATCATGACACAATATGCTCAGACTGCCCACTCACCCCCTTCACTCACAAAGGACCAGGGAGAGATGCATGGAGATGAATTCCCTCCCCCAGCGGGACCCAATCCATCAACTGCGGCGCTACGCTGAAGACAGCATTCGCCAGCACACACCCAGCAAGTCTGTCCTTTAAAGGCGCAGGGTCGACAAACAGCACGACCGCTAAGGACACTCTCTTCGTTCCGTTTTTGGTTTTGAGTTAGGACTTTGCCATAGCTAAAGTCCGCCAACGACGAAACTTCAGAGGTGGTTATAAACATCAGAATTGTTCAGGCTCACATTGTTCGTCTGGCTGAGGCAAACTCATGGCCATGGCCTGAAAGAGATGATGTCAAACCCTCATCACATGCTCATGCAGGGGACCTCTCCACTCCTTCTGAGTAGAGGATGATGTAACGGCTTGATTCATCCTGCCCTTGTGAGAGGGAAACAAAGGACCAGACAAAGCACACACACAACCTCTCTCTGTCTCCATCTCTCTCTCTCACCGTCATTGTTGTTGCACAGATATGCGTCAGTGTACAAGGGCTCTCATGGCTGAAGATGCGGTTGTCCTTAAAGTAGACAGTCAACATTATAACTACTTATAGTAAGAATATAACTCAAATACCCGAAGGAGATCAATTTGTCTGAACAGTTTTGACATAATGTGTGAGTGTTTACAAAGCCCTTTTCGGTTTTTTGTTGTGATTAGTCTCGTATTCGTCTCTCTAGACAGATGCATGGCTCCTGTAAATTTCCAAATCCTTCCACCTCCTATCTGTATTTTTGCATGCTTGAAGCTAATATAGGACGTGAAGGCAGATACTGTATCTCGTCCTTTCCTCACATCTGCATCTACTTTACAGTCACATAAATAAGACCTACTGGAAATCAGTTCTCAAAGCTTAGCTAACGCTAGCTAGCTGCAGATACATTGTTTATGTCTAAAAGTACTTTTATTGACTGGTTTTGGTGTTGTGTCCATTCCATCTCAGTTGGGGAGTTGCTAGTAGCCATGCGCCCTGCTTCTGGTTTGTTTCCAAGGGGAACACATTTTCATGAACACTGTGTCGTGATTTGTCAAAATAGCTTCCAGTCTGAAGAGCTCCTCTGTTGGATCTTCCTCTTTTGTCTCATACTCAGCTGTTAACAAGCTGCAGTACAGACTCTTTCTGGAGCTCTGGAAGATTGTGGAAGAGAGAGACTGGCATGAGAGACTGTTTTTATAGTGGTTTTAATTGGCCAGACTTTATTATTTCAAGAGTGTAGCATACTGTATGGGCATACATACATCGATAAATGAAATGGTTGGAATTCTGTTTGATTGTCCATGAAAGAAACTGGGGGCACAAGCAACTGTTAATTATCCTCCTTGCTTCGAAACAAGCATCTTTTATCATTTATCATTTTAGAGCCTGAAATCACATATATTTTTGATATGCTCAGCAAACTTTAAAGTGGTAATACATAAGATTCTTTTCATTCATTCATTCATTCATTCATTCATTCATTCATTTATTTATTCATTTATTTATTCTCTTTTTCTTGGATTTACTGTGGATGAAGATCTAATCTCTGTAGGTTTCCCCTCTCTTCTGTTTGGCAACGGTAGCTATCGCTGCCCATGCTAACTGCCCAGCTCTTCTTCTGTTTGTTCCAAACAAATGAGAAACACACAGTTTTTAAGGCACACTTGCTGTGTGTCTTATGATATATGACCAGGTGTTTAGAACAGCAAATGCAAAAGCTTGTTATACATCGAATCACTGTTGTCTATCAATCGGCGATAGATTAGCAAAATGGACACGCATATGAATATACTGTGTTATTCCTAAAGTATTAATTTACTTATTAAAAGATATTTACCAATTTGAATAACACCCCTCACAATTCATTAGGCCATACATAGATGTTACATATCAGTTCCTTTGTTTGAGATTTGCCCCACAAAGTGACATCCAGCTGGAGTGTCCAGTCGGTAAAAAAGGATACTGACTCGCCTCTGCTCCATATACTCTTTTATTATGGCTTTTGCAGCAAGAGGAGACTGATTTATTTCCCATTCCTCCTTCACACTCGAACAACCCCTCCCCTACCTGACTTGGGGGGCCTCCAGCGGGGAAATGCCAGGGACGTGGGAACCTTTAACTGCTGAGCTGGCTGTTAGAGTAACCGGTTCACTACAGGAGTGCTGAAAGCATGTTTGGAACGCCTTACCCATTCCTGGCCTCACGAATTGAATCGGGGATACAGAAGACAAAATTGCAATATCCCTCTGACAGCAAGATGTTTTTGACATTCTGTACATTCCAGTCATTCTGTATAATTTCCTGGATTGTCTGCCTGGCTGCTATCAAAGGATACAGTCCTGCCACGATATGGATCATGAGCTGCGTTAGTGAATATTCTAATGCTTTGCATGCATTATCAGACACACTGTTGTGGTTATTTGAAATGGGCCTAGAAGAGACGAGATAAAAGCAGTGCACAAACAAAGAGTGGTCTGCATTAACAGGGCTCACATATTGACAATATCCTCTCTGTGTGAAGGCATGAATCCATTTTTAGCCCCAGTGGGTGCCCTATCAATTGAGGTTATGCTGAGTTAGGTCATTGCAATGGTGTTAGACTGTAGTGGTGTGGGTGTGTTTGTGTGTATGTGTGTGTGTATTTGTGTGTGTGTGTGTACACACTAGAGTAAGCAAATCTTTTTCATAATGGGATTTGTTTTGTCAGCCCCCTCCAAGTCATAATCTCATCCCCTTATAGCAATCTCTCTTGGTGTTTAAATCCCAAGGCATACTTCAATCCCTCACCAGATCCGTCTTTATAGTTTTAGTAATGATTTCAGGTGCAGCACCTTCACACGTCCTCCTTCAGCTCTGAAGTACTGCAGTGAAGCCCCATAGGCATCCCTGCACTTGAAACCCCTGTAGTTCTGCAGGCGGACAAAAATACCACAGTGTGAAAATAGTGGCGTGGGAGACCAGTTATTATTTTCATTGCAACATTACTTGCTCCCATCATCTGCAATCCTTCATTTTTTTTAATGATAAATAAGAGGCTTGTGCTTATGTTGTACTTTAGTTCAAATTACCACAATATATTAACATATGCAGATGATTGCAGTGGTTTGTTTTAGTGGAAAATTCAAAATCTGTAATTGATGAATTGTACAAAAAAGTTGAATCACTTGGCTGCTGCACGTCTTGGCACTTTTTTCAACAGCGCTAAATAATGGGAAGAATCTTTTAGTCATCCTGACATAACTGTTTATCAGGCCAAACAGTTAGTTTGCTCACTATTTTTGTTTGACTTCTGTTGCAGTTTTTGTTTAACTCTGCTGTCATTTATTTAAATGTAGTGCATGGATATATGGTGTTTGAGAATAATAGTCTTGTCAAATTAGTTGACAGTTTGTAGGCAACATGAAAGCCCTCTGAAATAAGGTTTCACTTCATATTAACATAGCCAGTGTCACGACAGTAGCTGTCAACCAGTAATTGCAAATAGGCAAATGCATTTCTTGAATAAGAGGTCTCTTTTGGTTGATTTGCTTTAGCTGGTGCCACAGAGATTATAATATATTCAATAATATCCAACTTTTCACACATTTTCTTGTACAAGATTATTTCAAAATATGTTTGAAATAATACATGTATTTTTCTTGTATGTAAACTACTACATTTTCTCAAAGTGAAAAGAAAATTTAAAATTGTAGAACAAAAGTTATTGGAAATTTATTGGAACTTTCTAAACAACAGTAAAATTTAAAAGGTAAAGTTTGCATATTCATTCACAACTTGTGCCTCACAAATCCTGAATAATAATATTCCTTACCTAGAAGAGTGCAGATCTCTGCCAGGCGTGTGTGGAGACACAGTGTCTATATAAAGTAGATAGTTGTTATTGCTTTTGTTATTGTTGTTATTAATACAACGCAGTCTTGGATTTTTTCACCTGTGATCGGAGTGAACACAATAGGATAAAAAATAAAACAGGCTGAGGTCTGGTAGTATGCGATAAGGCAGGGAGACAGGGATCGAACAGTAATGGTCAAGCGAGCTAGACAATGAATGGAGTGAGGAAGCAGTAGTGAGAACAAACGTTTTTCAAAGTTTTTGAATCATTTCAACCACAAGAGGTTCTTCGTGATACAGTCAGAACTGTTCACCAAAATTTTTAGGCAGAGAGGCCCTGTAGTTTATGAGATTATCCACGGACAGACACACACACACACACACATGCACAGAGACACATGGACACATGCGACCAAACACATGATCTCCTGGCGGAGAAAAAAATTGTTTCATTTTCTGTCTGTCTTGCTCACAAAAGGGAGGCCATAGCCATTTAATGAACCATAATGGCACATATTGGGAATTCTGAGTGTAGGAGCACTTTGGTAGATTTATGGCTCTTATCACATCCAGTCCTGACTGTTTCCAAGAAGATATTAATCACCCATTGTTGCATACAAAAATACAGACAGTCCAGCTTCAGTGAGTCCTTCCAGTGGGACACTATTTTCTGCTGCAGTCCCAATTTGTGATTTAGGCTAAAAGTATGGGTGTATTTTTACATAAAAATCTAGAGCAGCTTTAATTTTAAACATTGTACATCATAGAATAGAAATATGATATTAAATGGTAATTTTACTTTGCAGGAGTGCCTGGGATCTTGTCGTGAGTACACTTCTTGAACAATATTTGACCTCTCTGTGTAGCTCAGGCTGTCACTCGAACCTGTCACTGGCATAGCAGAGCAGACAGCTGAAAGAACTGGGTCACCATTGGATTATCATTTGATATTTATAGCTTGACTTGTAGTAGAGAATGATTTTATATTCTGATCCTTCATCCAGGCTGTGTCATGGCAGCCGATCCAACAGGACATCCCAGCTAATTGAGAGATGGCTCACAGTGAGCCCTGTTCCCTGCTATTTCAAGGAAGCTGGGACAGTTTTGGCTTAGTGGTGACTGTTGGCAAATTGACACGTCGTGGTGTTTCCTCTGTAAGTGTTTTTTACCAGGGAAGGTTTGTGGGGAATTTGTTTTTGTCATTTGGTGTCCCGTCAAACGTGTTTCAGTCAGGTCCAAGCACAGGTTGCAGCAATACTTGTTTGTACCCTTTTGCGGGAAATTTCGTTAAATCATAATTTAATTTACTCACTTGTTCACAGAAGTGGCCAGTGTTATGCAGGTTATGTTCAAGGTCCACTCACCTCTTACAGTCTGCCCCATTGCATTGTGGGTCCCTGCTGTGCACTCGTATTCTGCTAATAGGAACTTGACAATATCTCAAAATTAAATTGCCATATGTTACAAGAGCTGTTTTGGTAATCTTTTTAAATGCCAGTTGTGTTCAAACTCCATATAGAAACAAAACCAAAGAAACTGCAACATGTAGTTTCAGATGAGAAGTGAGTTCCACTAACTATGTCTTCTAACTAGTCTAAATCTTTTTAATGTTGGGAAGAGTTTTCTTTTCACAACGTTGCCAACTTTTTAGCTCTTTGTAAAATCGTGCAAGGTTGAAAATCTCAACACTGCAGAAGTTTTGAACAGCTACACTTACTGGAATGTTACCTTGCATGATTTTCTCTCCTCTGACTCACTGAAGGATGAATCGCAGAGCAGAAAGAAGGTGCCAGAAAATAGGTAGCAGTAACATTTGAAGGGGTACTGTATGTTTACACTTTTATACCCCAAAAGTTTAAAAGTTGTACTGACTTGTGGGGAATTTTTTTATCTCCCCCCTTTGGTTTTCGATTGCTTTCTCTCACACAGAAAGAAAACGCGCGCACACACACACACACCGGTTTGCATGTGTGTCAGCCAACATGGGGAGGAACTTTGCGATCGGGGCAGGTCCCGTGCAGACCAGGACCTCTTTGGCCTCTCTTGGCTCTCATGTCCTCCTCAGTAAGGCTGGCTGGCTGCTTGGCTTTCCGTTCTCCTCTCCAGCAATAGTCCTTTTTTAATCTGTCTCATATGGAGATGGCACGTATGAAGTCATCACAGCTGATGCAACCAACCTTCTTTCTTTTTTCTCGTTTGTTTGCCTGAAACCTGAGAGCGAGCAGTTTTGCAGAAGGTTTTTGTGATTCTTTTTCTTCTTTGCCAGTGTGGCAGGTTGCGAGCTACTGCACTGCACTGCTTCTATAGTGGAGGGGACTTTCAAAACCAGGGGTTCATCACTGTCTGGATTCCATGTGGGGTCCCACTTTAATCCCATTGTAATAAATGGGATGAGGAGGTGAAACCAGCCCTAAATCTATGTAATATACAAAATCCAGAGAGTCCTGGCTGAGGTAGTTGCAGTTTTAGATGCAGTTTTGCATCTAAAATGTGACATATTTGTTCTGCAAAGCATCCTTGCTGAAGGTATAACACGCTACTGAATGTGCTCTGAAGTGACCTGTAGGTGCTTTTTAAATTATGATGCTGTGTGAGAGGATTTGTCCTTTGATTTTCTGCTAGTTCCCCACATGCAAGAGGCCATCTCCCTGCAGCACCTATAAGACAGAGAGCAGAGAGAGAGGGAAAGAGGGCACGTGCGGAAGAAAAGCAAATTGCTCTCCCACAAGTGCATCCCCCCTTTTATTCTGTTACCTCCTGCCCTCTCCCTCCCCTCTGTTTCTCTTGGCTCTCTCTCTCCATCCCTGCTCTTTGTCCCAGGGAATGTACCAACCAGAGAGGGGGAAGAGGAGAAGAGAAGGGGGAGGGGTGAGCCAGCATGTCAGAGAAGGGAGAAGAGGAAAAAGGGAGAGAGAATAGCATGTGGCGGAGGGACAGAAAAAGCAGACGGTGAGGTCGGCGTATGAACAAAGCAGAAAAAAATAGTTTTTGTTTTTTTTTTCCCAATCTGCTTCTTCCCTCCTCCTCCCCCCATTCTTTCTTGCTGCAAAGCAAATTGGGCGTTCAGAAAGTTCTGTTGGGTGCCGGCCATCAGAGAAAGGAAGCCAGCAAGAGAAAGAAGGCAAGAAAGAGAGGATGAGGTATCACAACAGTGGGATGGGAGAGAGGGCAAAATGGAGGGGATGAAAGCTGTCCCGTCGAGGAATCTGCCAAACCGCCACCTCTCATCCCACAACACCACCACCTCTGCTGCTGCTGGTATTGTTGCGTCCCTCCTATCTCTGAATCCCACACTGGGAGAGCTTACACTGTGTGCAAGGGAAAGTGGAGAGCTGACATTTGCATCCTGCCGAGGGGAATTGTGCTCCGGACTGGCAAAAGGACGGGATGTGCATTCACACACTCAAGAAACACACAGACACCCACAGTGAGAAATAGAGGCTGTGGACAGGTGTTGGAGTGTTAAGGAGGGGCAAACTCTCAGCTTTAAGCTTCATGGCATGAAGGGAAGTGTAGGAACTGGAGCAAGGAACGAGTGAAGACAGGACTTGAGCTACTGTGAGTACAAAGTGTATGTCTCTCTCCCTCTCTCTCTCTTTGACCGTGGCTTTCACCGTCTTCTGGCATTCTGTTTTTCCTGTTTGCTCTTTAACTCATTTTCATGCTGCTTGTCTGTCTATAGATATCACAGCCTTGCTTCTTCCCCCTTGTCCTTGTGTGGCTGCAAGACGCATTAAAATAACTTGCGGCCAGATGTGGCTTCTGCATTAAGCTTTGGGCTTTTTCAGCAGAAACCTTTCTTAGAGAGACGGTGCAAATTAACCTCTCTCTCTCTGTGTCTATATCTTCCCTGCTCTCTCGGGACAAAGACCACCATGCATGGGATCTCTTCTCTCTCTCTGTCATGATTAAATGTGCCTGCGCCAAGTCAATATTTTATTGGTGCAAAAAAGCAGATTTATTGGCTGGGAACATGAAATGAGTAACTCCTGGCCCTGTCAACGGCTGGAATGGTGTACAATAATAACTTAAGTTTTTTTTTTGTTTGTTTGTTTGTTTTTTTTAGCTCTAAATTAATGTAATGTGGATTTGTCATTAATATAAGTTAATGAGATGAAGGCTCAGACAGTCAGCTTTTTTAATGGAAACAGTATTTTAGAAGAATATACATTTTTGTGGTCATTCCCTCAATATCACCATTCAGATTAAGTCACAGATCACTTTTTGGTTGCATACTGATTTAATGCGATAACAGTGAAGTTTGTGACTGGTGTACCTGAATTGATTGGTGGCATCTTCCTTTTCATTGCTTTCCAATTCATTGCTGAAAATAAGTTTTTATAATATGCATGATTAAGTGGCCTCTTTGCATCTTTAACACCACAGTATCAATCTAAACAAATACCATGCAGTGCTGCTGAGGCCTCTACTTTTGGTATCTAAATAGGTGCACAATGAAACCTGTGGTGTCAAATTGGCTCTGCTTCACCTAAATCTATCCAGCTGTCCAGTGGGCAAACTCGAGGTGCAGCCTCTGATTAGCCAATCAGATTATCCGCACTTTATCAGAGTGCTTTTGTTTGTGCCTGGAATTGCTGCAAGCAGAGCTTACATTTATTTATTTTATTTTTTTTATTTTATATCAGGAAAGCACTCTAGACTGATTTATGAAGTAGGTGCTCAGTTGACTTAATCCACAGTGAAAAGTAAGTCAAGCTGAACATAAATAGCAAGGATATCACCCAGTTTGCTGCAGGCTAAGAAGACAGTCCTGGCTGCTGCTAAACCTAATCAAAGTACAGTGTCCACCGTCTTCTAAATTTAAACCCATTTCATCCATAATTACGCATTTTGATTGAGATATTTAGAATTTTTTTTAGCATTACTCTTTGTGAAAGATAGAGATTTCATTAAATTATTCTGACAGTTATGCTTCCAATGAAAATCCAATCTGCTGAGGAAAAGATGACCCTGGACTGTCCAGATTGCAGCTGCCACTGATGTTTAGCTTCAGGGCCTATGGGGTAGAATTTCTTCTAATGCAATGTATAGTGAAATCATATTTACTGAATTTTTGCTGTTGCTGTTGCTGTTGCTGTGGCAGGTCCTGGAATAGTCTGTGTAAAAAGAACCTGTTTTGTATGCCACTCAGTTTGAAATGTA
>OMKZ01037241.1:10265-22593 GCA_900302535.1 Neoniphon sammara | reverse complement strand
AGCTGCTTCAGACCTACAAGCTCTCAAATCACCTGTCACCTCAAAATAACTTTCTGAAAAGTCAACACTTATTAACACTGGAAAATGTCCTGTGTGGTCTTGGGGTTAAGGCCGCTAAAACCACAAAGAGGTTTCTGGTACAGTATATTTCTGCAGTGAGCCTTGTAGGTTACCTCTAATTTGTGGTGATTTTCATGTTTATCTTAAGTTGAAGGAGTCCCATGTTAGGATGTAGGGAATTCTGCAATATGAAACCTTCTAAATCCCGTGGGATAAAACTCTACAAGTCTTTCATATTTATTTATTATATATTTCTTGATTATTTCTCTGTTTTTACTGATTTTATACATTTATTTATTATCTGTACTTTCTTTCTTTCTTCTTTCTTTATTGGTGTTTATTGTTGTCTCGCTTGGCTTCGTCAATTTGGATTAAAGTGACAATCCCTGACATTCTTGTTCCTATTGATTTTGCCGACACCTTTTAACGATAAGCAGTCATTGCTTTGGTGTTTTGCATAAAGGAAAACATAATCAGAAAGGCACTCAGTGAGTCCTGTGGTTGATTAACAGCGGCAAAACCTAGCAGTCCAAAAGAAAAGGGCAAATTTGCATCACTTCTTGCCATCCCTCTTCTTCTTTGGAGTGTTTTTCACCCTGGAAAGAAAAGATGTTCATTCAAGAGGTATTTGCTTTCCTTTTTCAGAGGGTTCTGGCGGCGGATATGGAGACCTAGAAACCTCTGTGAGCATCCACTTCCCCCTAATCCCAATTTTACTCACACCAAACTGTGGGCGTGGCCAGAGGAGGGCGTGGCTGGAAGTCTTTGTGGGCATGGCTGGAGGTCTTCAAATCTGCCACCAGACCCTGTTGTCCTTTTTAGCAGCATGCTTTCCACAGAGAAATTCATCTGTCTTTCTTCTTGAATTTTCTACTCATGAAGTTTGACCACACACCTCAGAAGTCATGTCATCATTTCTCTCTGATTTGGTTGTATTTTAGAGACTTCCGGATCGTCTATGGGCAAAATAAATTTGGTTTTCCCTATTCCATTAAAATAATTCCTGACATTTGGACGTTTGTATACAAAAATGATGTGCACATTTTTAATAACTTGAAAACAGTCATTGTAGATTTAAAAAGCAAATTGTGGATGTTTAGGTTGTTAGCCATCCTCGATGAAATGCTGCACAACACATTTGTCGTTTCCTTGAACAAAGATAACAGGTCTGACAAAGAAACGGGCATGGTAGCAGCTATCCAGGTATTTTTATGGCTCCACATTCTAGCCATGAATTTGACAGGCAAAGCCTCTCACAGAAAAGCTACATATTTTATATTTGCCACAGAGTTCGCTTTTTGTTAGCAAAATAATGATTTGGGTTGGAAAGCGGCAGCAGAATTCAGTGGATCCAGTCCAATTTGAAACGTGCTGATAAAAATGTCCAAGTTTTAAACGCCAGCTTAAATCACAGACTGGGACAGGGATGATAATGTGACAGCTTCATGTATATATGCATAGAAAAAAATGCATTGGATCCAGAATTCCATATTTGGGCAAAGGTTTGTTGTCAGCATAACATCTGTTGAATATGCTGTCACATCTGTAAGTTCAATCACTATTTTATGGTATTAAAAACATCAATCAACCAATAACAAGACAGCAGCAAAATGGACATTTACTCACTTTACTCATAAGAAAACGTTGCAGATAATTACTCTAAATACCAATAAATATATTATTGTAGGTAAAAAAATTTAAATTATAAAAGGTCAGTGACATGAGTGAATGTGTTGTTGCAGCTGGTATTTCCCCAGTGACAAGGACAGTGTATCCAAAGCACAGTCCAGAGCTTTGTCCCAAACAGAGATGACTGTAAATGGTTGTGAGAAACAGGAGCCGTCTGATGGATTGAGAGAACAGACGGGACGTCAGTGCACTTAGTGACTTTCTACCCATCACACATCCATTACAGGATGACTAATGTTTACACTGAGGAGAAGCAGTCAGGGGTCTCTGTCTGCAGACAACCTTAAAAGACAAAACACAACACCTCGCTGAGAAGTAAACCACTGCTCTCTCTGCTCCAGATCCCATAAACATCAACAAAGCACTTCAGCGATGCCAACGTTCTGTACCTCCAACCAGACTGGACTGTCCTGGATTCTTCTAAGTGAGGGATCATGGTGAATCACGGGATGTACGAGCTGTTCTTGCCTGTTTTATAGTCTCTTCTTGAATGTCGTAAGGGTACTTCTCTTGTTGCAAATGCACTTCAAATGTTTAATCTCAGTTTCTGGTATCTACTGGGCTGGAGTTACAAAGGCCAGGTATTTATGGTGCATGACCAAGTTGCTAAAGAGGAATTTATCATAATTTCCTCCTAAAAGATCATTATAAACATCTGTCCTAACCTTAATCTTACTGGAAACCAGGTATTTACTCATACTCCTAAATCAACATAAAAAGGGATTTTTTTATGAGGAAAATGGAGGAAAAAAACTCTCCAAGAAGAAAAGTAGGAGGAATAAAGCCCCAGATAGCATTAAGTAGCAGTCACTGTTTCCCAGCCCACCCGAGAAAAATGAATAGAAGTTTGGAGAGTAGACATCAGGCGCAAAGAGAGCTGTGACAGGAGGAAAACACAGCTCTGCTGCAGGAAGTGAGTCAGGAGGATTTCCTGGGTCCCCCAGCAGCTTCAGGAAACTGAAGGTCACCTCTGAACACTAGAGGGCAAAGAGTTATTTCACCAGAAGAAGCTAGCTAGTGACTCATTCACAGCTACCAGACAGTCCTATGAATAGCATATAACAAGGGGAGACAGTGCCCAGACAGATTTTATTATGATACTGAAGGATTTTGTTTCACTTACACAATGCAGATTGTAGTTATAATTCTAAAAACATTTCTGGAGGCAGAAATAGTCAGGAGATGGGGTCTTATCTTTCAAACGTCCCTGGGCAGAAAGATCGTGACTTCCAAGACCAGACCTCTGTATCTTTGAATGTGGAGTTGTCTATATTTAACGTTCTGGCACATGTATTACTATTTACATTTTATATTCAAGGACACTGTCAAATTATGTGCAACATGCATAAAAGTTGTTCCACATGACATAAGTGCCACAGAAAAATTATATTTTCTTCCGCTCACTGAGGCTTGAATGCATGTATTATACACAGCCCAAAGAAACAGCAAGATCACGACATTCTGCTTTGCCTCAGCCGTTGTCATATCCATGGTCACTGTAAGCTGTCATGTCAGGCATGTAGTGGAGATTTGGCCAACAGTCAATGTCTTGCAAGCACTTCCTGGCCTGGTCTTGCAGCGCTGTTGTCGTCAAACTTTTAATTCCCGACTTGTGCGATGTGTCGTGTCTTGCGTTGACGGTGCTGCAATTTTCAGCATTTCAAGTTCTCACATTGTGAACATGGCGTGCCAGAGGACATCGAGAGCCAGAGAACCAGGCTACCGTTTTCTTGGTTAACTGACGTCAAACTGAAGCTCAGTGAAAAAGACAAGAGGTAAAGAAAAGAAGCTAATATTATGAAGCCTATATGCTACTAACTGAAAAAATGGAACCTGACAATACTTGATTAATTAGGCTAGCTGAGCTTCCAAGTTCAAACTAGCCACACTAACTTATAGTTATCTACAAACAGGTGACAAATTAAAAAAATAAAACAATATAAAGTGTTTTAGTAAGGTGATGGGTCTTAGTAAGGCTTAGTAAGAACTGTCTTCCATCCCTCCAGTAAATTTCAGAGAATAGAATAGAATAGAATAGAATAGAATAGAATATCAAGACACACTGAAGCTCTTCTGGGACACTTAGGCCTACTTAGACACTTTATTTTTCCTTTAATTTGTCACCTATCTGTAGGTTAGCTAGTTAGCTAGCCTCTTGACCTTCTTGCAACCTTCTTCCACGAATGCCATGACCAAATGGGAAAAAAGGAGACGTCATTGTCATATTTTTAGATGTATTTTAACCAGTTCCCTCTTTTGCTGGCTAGCTAACTAGCTAAAAATAAGACGTCTGTGGCTGATTGTTATTTGTGAGTCAGTGACATGAAAATGTTTGAGTGCTTTATTAAAATTATTTAAACAATGTCTTTCTTCAGTTTATAAGTCGTCAATGCTAATTGATCAATGGTCAAATTTGGCCTTTGCACTTAAATGAGTCTCTTTGCAAAGCATGACAATGTGTAATTCGGATGTATGAGTTTACTTCAACTTTACTGCAATTTTACAATTACACGCCATTTTTATTTATAGTTCTTTCTTTCTGGAAGAATGGTTTTGGTGCCGAGCACTGCTCAGAGTTACAGGTAATATGCGATAAACCACTGATCATAAAACTTTTCTGCAGAACTCCCAATCATTTATCAAAACCTAAAGGTATTTCACTTGAAGAAATGTTCTCATCCTCCCTTTTCCATATACCCTCCCTGTGTACTCTGATCTTCTCTATTGCATCCATCTGGCTTCTCTCTGCCGCTCATATTTCATTACTCGCTACTTCTCTACCAACAAAGATCATTCAAGGATCACACAGATAATTTGTCCGTCTATTGTCTGTGACCTCTGACATTGATCTTCTTACTTATATTGTCACTTCTATTGATTGCCTATAATATTGATAATTGAGGAATTGAAGCTTATTTTACAGTGGAATTTATTGTACATCATTCTTGAGCCTAAAAGCCAAAAATGTCAAATGTAAAGTGATGTACTGATGCTTATATCTGTGATGAAGAACTGGTAGAAGGCGTTTTTTCCCCTTACTAGCACGCTGTGACCTGAATATGACCTTGACACTGAGATATTCTGGATGATTGATGAATGCTGAGTTGAGGCTTTTTCTATCAGCCCAATCCCTACGCTGTAAATTGTACACTCTGTCTTGTATGTCAAGCTAATGTTAAACATGCTGTTGCGTGGCTGTTATTACAGACGTACTGTTTCTCACTGGAATAATTCCTGTGTCACATTACTGGGCTTACAGGAAGCTGTGGATGCAGAAGTGACGCAGTTCATGGTAAAGATGTACGTGCAGGAGGAGGGAACTTCCCACATCCATCCGTTTCTGTTTTCTAGCAATCCATTAGTCTCCCAGGCACGGGTTTCAGTATTCAGCTGGTGGAATACACCGTCTGTGACTGAGTGTGTGTTATTCCAGTGGATGTCTGCGGTTTGTCTCCAATGGTGCTAAGTGCTGATTGGTCTGGTGTTTCATCACCTCTAACTCAGTGTGGGCATTTGCTCATCTTTTAGTACAAAGCCTCTTGTTTTCTGATCAGCTTCCGCTTTTTGAACCAATCGGGAGAGGGGGGAAGCACTGGCACTCTGTGTGCTTATTTTGCCCCCTCTCCCGGTCATTTATTTACTCCCCCAAGAACAGAATATACAATCACGGTCCAGTCATATACTAGGTTTTGACCTAGCCTGTTTATATTGGCATAATCCGCTTTGTTCACATTTGTTTATGTGCTAGAAGTGTAATTTTGTCACCTGTTTTGCCGTCCTACGGATGTGAACAGAAAGATATAAATAACTGGAATAGCAATTGGATTTCCAATGAATATGTAGTATGTTTCTTCTGCTCCTGCTTCTGTTTCAAATCTTGGTGGTTAGAGAAACTCCTCATTAAGGTCATAAGGAAAGCACCTAAGCAGTATTTTGGATGAAAATGAGTATTTTGTTATTGGAAAACTCTTGTTGACTCTTTGTCTGAGGAGCACATTTATATCCATTAACAAAATTTAAAAAAAAATCAATAGCTGCATTTAATCACATTCTATAGAACAGTGGTTCTCAATCCTGGTCCTCAGGACCCTGAGTACTGCTGGTTTTCATTTTAGCCATGTAATCAGGTACTGAGTTACACCTAAAATACCAGGTGAATGTGATTAAACAGGCAGTAGGATGGAAAACCAGAAGTACTCAGGGTCCTGAGGACCAGGATTGAGAACCACTGCTATAGAATATACATTTTCTTCGATCTTAAAGGACCAGTGTGTAGGATTTGGTGGCATCTAATGGTTACAAGGCAGAATGCAACAAAACGGCAGTCCCCCCACCCCTCCTCTTTCCAAACGTGTCCAGCTGAGGCTACGGTAGCTCACGAAGTCAAATAATTATCGCTGCCAGGAGATTATGCGTTTGTCCACAGCAAATCTCACAAACCACTGGGCCTATCAGCTTAAAATTTTTTGTGCACAGTTCTTGTGCACAGACTGTATGATGAAGAACCTCTTGTCGCTGTAGTGATTGAAAAACTTTGAAAAATGTTTGTTTTTGCTACTTGAGCTCTATCTCGCACGACCGTCGCTGCTGTCTCTCCCTACTGTGACCACTCTCATCCGCTCTACAACAAGTTGTGGCAGAAAGCAATAACAACTATCTTTATATAGACGCTGTGTCCGCACACGCCTGGCGGAGATCCACTCTACTGACTGCACTAGATCAAATATAGTAAGGTTAAATCGTGGCATCGACAAGTGACGAGATAATGTAGTTGACATTTTACTAAGTTCTTTAGACTGCAAACATTCTATCATAACTAACACAGAAGATAATTCTGAAGGCTCGTTACCTGTGCAGGAGAAAACACAACTTTTGCGACACTCTGAAAGCCTTTGGCCATCTTCAGTGATTTCCGTGACATAAAAGCTGCGCCAATATTTATTCTAGTTTTCTGCTGTTGTCTGTCCCGTTCTCTTTTCGCTTCATCATGTTTTCATTTCTGTGGTATAAGTATAATCCATAGATATGATCCATATGTATGATGCAATTCTCCACGGTCTCATGACACAACCAGAGGAAAAAGCCGGAGTGCACTTTTTGCCCCGACAGTGGCCTGTAAGGCAGCTTTGTTATCCTCATTATGGATGTGTAATCGTCTCTGCCACAGCTAGCCAGCCACTTTTCTTCTCTTTGGTAACTAATCCAGCAATCTACCAACCGGCACGCTAGCGCCACCACCACTTCTGCCAGCAACTTGCAAGAGAATATTGTGTTTATCGCAAATGACTTTGGGTTGGTTTGTCCATCTGAGGCACCGTAGAAAAATGGCAGCGCATGATGGCAGCCAACATAAAAGGAGGACCCGCGCCTTTTATTGATAAAAGACTTATTGTAACTTTATGAAAACACTATGATTCTTCATTTCTGGTTTTTACATGCTAATAAAAAGCATATTTATGAATATTATATCCCATTTCTGTCTTCAACTTAATTAAAATCCTACACACTGTACCTTTAATCTCTAACATTTGTAAGATGGAGTGTTTGCTTGCCGTGTTTGACAGTTCACTGAGGATTGTTATTATAAATAAAATAAAATAATAAATTGAGTGACATGATTTGTGAAAAGATGCCCTGCAGTGAAATAACACAGCATTCTATCTGTTCTGTATAAGTTTGTTACTGTAGTGTAAATGTAAACTAGACTGTATAAAGCACCAGTAAATGAAATAAACCCTTCCCCTGTGTTTGTAAATCCTACCGATGGGTTTGTGCAGCAGAGGGTATCATTTACATCTCAGGCATTTAGCCGACACTCACAGATAGACGTCCATTGTTTTCCTCACAGGCACTTTGACCGAACACACGGCCATGATAGGGACTGAATCTGTGACCTTCCAGTTACAGGAGTCTTAACACTGTGGTGTGGCTGAGCAAGGGCCAAAATTTAACAGAATTTGGTTCTAAGGGATAATTACTATCTGGAAATGTGACAAACATCATAAAAGTAAAATAGGTGCTGTGCAAGTAAAACGGTTTCTTAGGATTTACAAGATGATTAATCAGATGCTGTTTGTCATATTTTTACTGGACTGTAGCGCAAAATAACCATAATACATCTGACCAGTACCAGTGATTCAATGATTCCTTCACCAGCTGGCTTTCAAATTTCCCTTTCTGGCCTGTTGTCCGTGCTGGAACAAAAACTCCCCAACGCACTGGAGTTTCAAAATCGGCTCAAGTGCCTCGTTCTCCAGCCAAAACAGCAAAGCAAGTTTTATTATTCCAGTATTCAACATGGTGATACATCACCTCCTCGCTGCATGTTGGATCTCTGTGGTTTTACTGCTTGTGCCAGATCCAGGGCGTTGTAGTTGAAAAGGACAATGCCATTAAACCGAATGAAACTATCAGATACAGAACATTTTAAAGTCCTTACTGTCTGGAGGGTCAACTCAGACCTGCAGCCTCTCTGGTCTATACAGTATACTGTCTCCCCATATAAGGCTGTGTTTCTGTTTGCAAGGACACAGGCATTTGGCATCCGGCCACACTGCGTTACAGGCCACCTTGTTCCACCTTGGTGCTTTTATGATTGTTTGACATGTGAATCTGGAAGTCCTTCGGTGTTAGTCAGCTGTTCCGAGCCTTTGTTCATGCTGTGTATACATGCATACTTTCCCACTGGGATAAACAGCCCAGCGTTTAATCACAATCAGAATCACCAACTATAATAAACATACACAAGTTTATCTAGGTGGAATTAGCTCAGAGACATATCGACGTCAAACTTGTAACAGATACAAGGACATCTGAAACTCACATTCAGTGCGGAGAAACAGAGCACGAATTCGGTCTACAAATATACATACAGCATCCAAAACCATTTACGAGAATAAAAAATGTTTTAATGTCAAAATGTTAGCGGTCTTATTTTAAAGGACACTGCTGACAAAATTGGAAGTGTCTACATTCTAGATTTTGACTCTGTCAGGTGAAAACCTTGTATCTCCAGAATCTCAGCTTCTCAAGGAACAAAAGTCAGCCTCTTTTCTGTCTTGACCAGCGGCCATTTTTCGGTTTATCTGACGGGGGCTTTGAACGGGTTTCATGAGACCAAGGGTCATGCAACTTTCTCAGCCCACAGAGGAACATGTAATCCTTCAACTTCAGTTTCAAAACATCAAACTCAACAAATTTCAAGTTATGAGGTTTTCGCATGACGGCAGCAATTTCCATTTTTTTTTTGACAGCGCATGTGGGAAACACTTGACCGTATTAGTCAGAGTAAGCTAGCTGAGTCTTATTCAGATCACCATGCTGGAGCGCAGCCAATACATTCGATATCATTCACCCTTGATATTCTTATGCGGTCATGTGCAGGTCACCGCCTGCTCCCAGAGAACTAAAGGACGTGTCCCTTTACAGATAATGCATCCACCAGAGGCATGGACATCGTGACTTTATATATTCCATGTCACGTTTCAGGCATTTGGCTGACGCAACAGAGTGATGTAAAACTCCAATTCCTAGATTACCAACATTGCAGAGGGTCCTTGCACCCATCTGAAAAGTCTGGAAATGTGTGGAAAATCAATCAGATCATTTTCAGGTCTAGATAAATTTGTAGATTGCACAAAAAAGGTTGGAAAAATATGGAAAAATATTGTTGTAATGCCCTGACTGACATACAGCTAAATATTTTATGACATCTGTGATCTCTAATCTTGTCATATTTGTCCATATGAAGAATAATCTTCAAATTCAGAGTGGTATGGCATAATTAGAACAAGCAAATCATACCAATGACCAAAATCTTCAAAATTAATATTTGGAGTTTCAAAATTGAAGCTGTGCTGCAGCCTTGATCACAAGCCAAAGTGTATGAAGGTCAGAGGTCAGAGATGGAGAATTGTAAAGTAACGTTAAATTCCTGGATTGCCAACTTTACAAGTGAGAAAATGTAAAGTGTGTAAGGGCCGGAGCTGTAAGAAACAAGAGGTGAGGAGAGAAGACAGAAGAAAGGTTGGTAAGACAGAAGACAAGACAGTGGCATGTTGGAGGAAGTAGAGGAGGAAGGCAGATAACTAGGGGGCGAGGTGACGTCTGTCGTGAAGAAATGAGTTTTCAGTGTCACTGATGGGAAATGTGACTCTGACCGTCATCTGACACTTACTGCTTATGTAAAGGAAAACTTGAAACCCCCTCAGTTCTAGAAATGATGCCTTTAACGTGCGTGGCCTCTTCCAGTGTTTGGTGTTTTCTGCCGATCAACTAATAAAGTGGATTAGCTTCTGGTATTTCATGTCCTCTGGTTACAAACTTGTCTGCAGCTCTGCCAACTGACCTAAATATTCTGGGTTTTTCATATTATTTCAACTTAGAAAAAATCCTTCTCATTTAGAGGAGATTTGGGGGAGAGCAATGGCTTATCTGAACTAAAACCCTCTTCCTGCTACTGGGAAGTTTGTGCAAATTTGTTTGGGTTTCCTGAGAAAAATGCAGAGAAGCCTCTACAGTAACCCAAATATTACGCATCATCTGGTGCTAAATCTTCCTGGTTCATAAATATTTACTGGAGAAAGTGTTATGTGGCTTCCCACCCTGCAGGAGAAACCCCACAACTCCACTTCCCACAACTGACAATGCATTTCCATTAGCAGGCATGGCATGTGGCTAACTTTAGCAAAACACCGAACCTCAGCCTGCTGTTTTACTAGAAGTTGCTCTGGACAAAACTTTTAATTAGCCTACATGTGATACCATTTTCAAGAACCCCTCCACCCATTCAGATAATCTTCCACTGTTACATCATCATTCTTTGATGTTCAGCACATTCCTGCAGTGATTTTGTGATGAAGTGTTGCAACTTAATTTTGTTTTTAATAAACTTTATTTAGTGATTTACTACATGGTGTGGTTTCTACTCAGCTGGGGGTTGTACATTACCAGAGTAAAGATGTTAATATGTCCATATGTCCATTTGGTTTGTTCTTTCCCCTTCATTAAATGATAAATCAGATAAGTACTGAAAATGTAGTATTACTTCTTTTTTAAATATTTGCGAAAATATACAAAACTTTGGATTTAATTTGGTGCCAAAAGTTCATAGCTGTGCTTGATTGCTTTTTAAATAGAATATTAGTTTTCTGAGCTCTGATCACTTCATAAATACAAATGGTTCCAATGTTCTGTTTTGAATTAAAAAAAAGAGATGCAATCATAGATAATGAGTAGCTAAACATTTATTTCTATGTAAATATAAAGCAGTATTACCAACAGCCTCAGTGCCTCACTGTTTTTTGTTTTTTGTTTTTTTCCACTGTCTCTTTATTTGGAGTCTCCTTATCATCGAATCTTGCTCTACAGGAAATTCACCCCCAAGAGCTTCCTTGTCTCTCCCACACAGTCTTTTTTATTATTTTTTCACTCTTTCTGTAATTTATTTTGCAACAATAAACTATGCAATTGCATTTTCAACTGCTTATTTATATAAGATTCAAGATTTTAAAGTTTTAACAGCCCTTAATGTGAGCAGAAGATTAAATGTATTTCTGCTTTCATGCCTGATACTTAAAAAAAAATCCTACTGAGAATCATTATCAGATAAGTGACAGCCTTTTTAAAATGAAACGGCACATATATACTAATTTTAATCACAGAATATGATAGTAAGCACAGCATGAAGTGTTGTCTGTCAGATCAGAGTTTCAGATGTACATGAAGTGGTGCTCAAGGCAATATAAGCACATTATAAACACTTTGTGAATGTATTATATCAATTAGCATGGTATAATAAACAGAAGAAGTGGAAAGGATGTAGGTGTTTGAATGGGGCAGCTGTTCATTTAATGACATGATATTAAATTGAATATTATTTTGTGATGTTTGATATATTGATATTGAAAAGCGTATCTTTGCTTCTGACAGGTTTATCATCTCGATAGCATTTTATTCTACGTAGAGGCAGCGCTTTTCTCTTCAAGCAGAGCGCGGTTTGGATGAATCACATATCTGTGTGTGGCGGTCAGGGAGCTCAAGAGTTTTACTGGCAGCTGCTCATATCGCATTCGACATGGTATTTCAGTAAAATACCACCCATAAGCACATCCTTGAGCACATGAACTTCGTATCAGAAGCACTTCAGTCCTCTACAAGTGTTTCCCATGTATCTGGGCCTCCCAGCGGATGTTAATATATCACCAGTGCGTCTTCAGCTCGACCTTTGGCTCTGACAGTTTCATGCGGCTGTGAGTCGAGCGAAGCCAAGCGCAGAGCTCACAGAGCACAGACATTCCCAGCAGGTGAGATTGACAAAACATTTCCTCCTGCACTCTTCAGATACCGGAGCACATTACAGATTCATCCCATCATTTGTGTAAATGTTGAAAATGCTTTTTTATCTTTTGCTGTTCTGATGGTAATACACTGTCTCACACTGTTTGGTTTTGTTCAGAATCCATCCCTGCGAGCAGCAGTTTCACGCAGTGGCTTTTTCACAAGCTGATCAGACCCCGTCAGGCTGCAGCTCATCGTGATGGAGGTGGATCAGGAGGTGTCAACCGCGGCTGGGAGCCGT
>OMKZ01037231.1:13535-26332 GCA_900302535.1 Neoniphon sammara | reverse complement strand
GTAAAGGTAAAAAAAAAATACAAAACTTAATTAAAAAAAAAAAAAAAAAAAAGACATACCTGACTTGGGGATGTATCTTGGAAACCCTGCTGTCCAGGTCCGCTGTTTGGTCAGTAGCCAAAACTGAGGAATCATTTTCTGAAAAGGAAAAGTTAAAAATTAAACAACCAATGCTCCTATCATGTGTCCCTGATTCTACTTTCCTTCGTGCCCATGCGGTTGGCTCGTGTGCCCAAGCATTAAATTGTTGGACCAGGGGACTCTTAACAGTAACCGCTCTGATTATGTCCCGTATGAAGATAACACTTGGCTCTTCATGGCAAAGGTACGACAGGTTTTATGATCGGAATGATTGATTATGCAAATCTCATTGCACTATTTTTCCATTCTATCAAGACTATTAGAGTCTAAAAGGTCATTAGAAACAATTTACTGTTACTGCAAGTTGTTGCGATAAGGTCACTTAAAGTTTGTGCCCAGACTAAACTTAAACAAACTGAAACCAGAGACAAAGCTCAGGGTTTTTCTTGAAGTTTCATTCAAGCACCACTAACTGATAACGTCTTACTATCATCTGTGAATCTGAGGATAGTTTATCTGTTTGTTTATCTACCTATTGTCTTTGTTATCAGCACATAGGCATCAGTGGCACTATGTTATCAGGCCAACGGACAATCATGGTCACATAAAATGAGTTCATTTATTGACGTCATCGTTCGACATGCAACCAAAGGTCAGAGTTCACTCTGTTTGTGGTTTAGTGAACCACGGGTTACATAAAGCCATTTCGTAACTTGATGATGTACATCTTTGCAACACATGTGTCATGTACATGTGTTTTGTTTTTTGGTTTTACTTGATAAACCTGCTCAGTCTGAGATTATTTGCTGTATACTGGCATGAAAAGATTAAAGCATCTGACTTTTCGATCTGACTTTAAGATCTACTTTAAGATTGCTGGTTTGAAAGTAAAGCCTGTCATGGTTTAAAATAATAGTTGTTTTAAAGTCTTTTTTCACAAAATAGTTGTTGATGATCACCTCTGATTTTAAAATATTAAATAAATTTCAAGAAGCATTTTTTAAAGCATTTTTAAGTGAAGACCATACAATGGGTTTCATAGACAAATGAATTAACTTTGTAATTAGGAAACTTTTTAGCTCTGCCTGTGATGCATCCCTCCTCCACAGGGACTCAGGGAGGTCAGAGGTGTGTGTGTGTGTGTGTGTGTGTGTGTGTGTGTGTGTGTGTGTGTGTGTGTGTCTCTCACCGTGCAGTCCTCCCTGAGCAGAGACCAGGTGATGAACTCCAGCAGAGGCAGCAGGTTGACCAGCCTGTTCTTCCTCAGGCCCAGCAGACGCAGCATTTTGCCGAGCTCATCGCTCTGCACGCCACAGCTCTGCACACGCACACACACACAAAACACACACACACACACACCGAAACTCATATCAACCACTTGGTCTCACACTGTTTCCATTTAAAGAGTTTCATTACAAAAACCATTCTGAAAAACGTGACACCTATTCTGAGAACATGGTTGATGGTGTGACAGTGAAACTCACTCCTGGATATGACTGCAGTCTGTATTATCTTGTGCTCTGTGTCAATTCAGCATTAGCACTGTAGTGTGTGTAGTCATCTGTGATTTTTAGAGCATCACAACTTCTGCCTGGGGATGAATATCTCCTTAAAATGTGTTGCTTGAAGTTGTTTTATAACCATGTTTCCTGCTCCACTGATTTTGTATGTTTATGTGAATATAAGCTCAAATAATAGTTTTCGCACAAGAAGTGGTGCTTGTCCTTTTTTGTGTGTTTTTATTGTGCTTTCTTGGTAACTCTTTGCCCTCTCCACACCCTTCATAGCTTTTCCACCCATTTTTATTCTACACATTAATTACAAAACCCTTTATTTCATGTTGCATTGAGCTATGTCCTTCAAAATAAATAAGCTGAATATTAAAGAGTCATATTTCCCTTATGTTTTTAACCATCAGGTTTGGATCTGAATGATACAATTCCCCCGGCGCCACAGCTTTATCAAATACCAGCATGGAGATTTTGCTCCATGCTGTGAGAGAGACCGCCCTCACACAGGTATATGCCAGAAGAGCCTAAACTACTAAAAATCGATTGCATTCAGCCAGTGTTGGATCTCTGCGCCCTCGGCTGGACTCCTCACCTCAGAGACCCTCTGCAGCTCCGTGGCCCACTCCATGATCCTCTCCTGTGATTCCTCCGTGCTGTCCACTTCTTTCTCCTCATCTTCACGGCTCTCTGTCTCCCAGTCTCTTCTGTCTTTCAGCAGCTGAGGACACAGAAGAACAGGGTTGTTTTTGCTTCTTGATGTGTCGTTTCTGGTTCTATGTCAGATTAATGGTGAAAATGTTGCAGCAGAGACAAATGCTCAGCTCAGTTTGCTGGTGGAAACGCACTGACTGCTGTGCCCCTGTCTCTGCCCCTGTACCACCCTGACAGCCTGTGACATGTCACACGTTTCATGTGCTGACCTTGTCAATGTGCTGCAGTTCGTTGGCCCACTCCAGGATCAGTTTCCTGCTCTCCTCCAGACTCCGCTCGGTGCACCGGTCTGAAATCTGGGCTGCCTTCTTGCTGGTGCCTTCACCTGCAGCAGCACCGCCCTGCAGCAAACACACACACAGGGTCAATTAGTGTCACACTGGATAAAATAAAGGCATTCCTATGGAGTTTAGAAGAAATACAGGTATTTAAAAATCAGCTGATGGTGACAATGGTTCGTTTTAAGGTCTGACAGGGAATTGGTTTTCAAATTTTTTGGGCTGTGACCCCTTAAAACAAAACCAATACCTACTCATGGTCCCGTCCCAGGCTACATATACAAAATGGGGAGCTGTTCAACCATAAATGAGGAACCATGGTTTTATATCTATGTGTTCAACTATCAAAGGGGGGCTAGAGGCTTAAAACTACTCAAAATTTCACAAGAAAAAGATGAGAGAGAAAAAAATAGGCTTTATGATAAATTTGTATAGTTGAAATATGTTGTTTTAGAATCACATAAATCCTCTTGAAACCCCCCATAATTATAACGTGAGCCCCTGGGTTGATAGGTTGAGAGCTACTGAAACGGGACACTTGATGTTTTAGCTTACATATATACATATTTCACTCCGGCCAGCAAACAGCATCGACCAGGGCTTATTTGTGGGTCAAAATTTCGTTAAATAGGGCACTTGGAGATGTTTTTCCTTTACAGCCTGTCAAGTTAAAGTTCCTCGTCTGACCTTGTAAAATCTGCTCTGTAACTCGGACAGCGAGGAGTCGATAACTTGCATCCTATATCAGCGTCTGCCCACGCAGTTATCACTTTTTATCACAGCCGAGTAATCGTCTACCATAGCAACGCTTATCCAACCCCTACAATATCTTAACCCTAGTTCGAGTCAATCTCTGCACATCTGCAAGTTTTATCTGCACATGTCAACTTTTAACAAGGTGGAAAGATCAACTATAATGAGTGAGACCACCTAGTTTTATATCCTGGTTCTTGACTCTAATCCTTACAGAATTATTATTCATCTATTCCCTGATTTTATTGTTTACTTTTTTTCCTTAAGTGACAAACAACATAGTATAACCCCATAATTACAGGAAACGGATTTACGGAAAATGAGACAGACAGTTCTTTTTTTTTTTCTTTTTTTTCCTTGTGCATAGCGATACAAATTAGTTTCACTTAAGCATGCGCACACTTCTGTACAGTCTATTTCCTTGTTCTTTGTCCTCAATAAATATGCACCATAATCCTGTTTTGAAAGAGCACTGGCATTAGACTTTAATCTTGATTAGAGTTTGATTTCTTTCTTTCTTTCTTTCTTTCTTCTTCTGGCTCATGGCTCCCATACCTTGCAGACTTGGTCCACTTGTTCCTTCCAGTGTTTGATGAACTGGACACACTCCTGAAGGCTACGCAGATGCTTCAGGTTCTTCTGAGGAGGATGTTTCTGCAGGACACATGAAAGGCCACTCCAAGGTCACATGTAATGTGTTCACTCATTACTTACTCATAGAGTTTAATCAAGTATAGCCTAACCAACCCAGATTTGGAAACCATCAGAAACTCATAGTAACTGAACAGGAATGAAATATCAAGAACAAACACGTAAATCATTGGATCTGCCTATCAGAGTTACTTTGTTCACCAAGTACAGTAAATACGTTTTCTCTGGTGGCACCACATCTCAAAAAGGTGCCTGTGTGTACGTGTATGTGTGTGTGTACCTGGGAGTGTGTGGCAGGGCTGCTGGTCTTGGCAGATCCACCGGGGGCCGTGCTGTGAGCCGGCGCTGTCTCCTCCGGCAGGTTCCAGCGCACCGCCCCGAAGTTGCTGTTCAGGGTGGAGCTCTTCCCCTCCGAGCTCGAGTCTGGGACGAGAAAGAGGCTCAGTTACGTCTGTCTAAGTCACTGTTAATGTTACAAATTAAAGTTAGACGATATAAATTCTTCCAAATAGAAAAAAATCTGGCGCTCAGAGGGGCCATTGTCTTATTTCTGGAAGGATGTCACCATCAAGCATATACAGCTGCAGTTCAATCAATTATTAACCAGGAGCTGGGCATGATATCAGCTTGGATTTAATCCATGAATGATATAAGCATCATAGAAGCACCATATCGCCACATTTTCTACCAAATCAGACAGGTTTGATCTGAGCAAAGGTTGTACTTTATGATTAGTCACTGGTGTTGCAACAGTAAGGCAGTGACAATGAATGGATGAAGCAAAACACATACTTAATTTGTTCTTCAGAATGCTCTTCATCTCCAAATGCGGGATCTTTACGCCTGTGAAAAGAAAAAGAAAAAAAATGTAAGAAGATGCCTGAAGCTGCAAGTGTGATCCATATGAATAGAAAATAAGAAGAACTTTAAGTGCAAAATATTTATGAAGCATAAACATGCAAGGCAGCTATTCTTTGTGAAACTTAAACGATATTGATGTGAAACATAGCTCAAATCTCAGCCAACCTGTTTGATTCACATGTTCAAAACTATTGGTAAGCTGCTGTCCACCAGAAACCTTAAATTTATTAATTTATTACCAGCAAAGGCTAGATTGGATGAATAAATACAGTATTCCAATCTGCCCACAATGCAAAATCATCTATACTAAAAATGTATCGGACAAAAAAAAAATTAACAACTGAGAAATAGAAGAAAAATGTGAAAATTGAGATATTTTAGTTACACATTAGCATGTCTCAGACAGACCTACACATGACCTGCTAATATTCCCAGAGTTCATGAGGGTCCTACCTTCTGTGTGAGGGTGAGCTCAGGTCTTCGGGTGGAGGAGACTGGACGGGCTGCGCTGCCTGTCCACACTATTTGTTCCTCTCAGCCTCTGCCTGATCTTTGGACTTTTCATGGCTGCTGTAAGATGGCCAAGGAAATTTCCCCACAAGCATATGAAGCCCGACTGACTTCCAGGCAGTCACAGGTGAAATGATTGATTTTATAACAGTGATAAAACTGAGGCTGACCTCTGGCTATCATTTAGAGTCACGCAGATGCTCTGATTTTCCTTGAAATGATACCCAGTAATGGGGGCTGACATCGAACTGGCAGTGGTCTTAGATGGTCTTAGAAATAGATCAAATTATAGTAAGTTTTATTTTTATGGCACTTTTTTAAAAAAGTGTTTTACAAAGGAGTAACAAAACTGAAGAATAAATTTGACTGCACACACAGAAGCTAAAAAAAGAAAAAAAGAAAAAGCATAGAAGCAAGACTAAAATGATTTAAAATATTAAGAAACGAAGGGATGACTTTTTTGGTGGTTTTGGTGGCGGAACATTTGTTTTCATCATCCGGATGCCCGAGCCCGTGCAATATTTGTAAACCAAAAGTAAACACATAAAAAGAGCAATTTATGATAGAAATATGATTCCTGTAAGTCCAGCAGCAGTCAAGGGGGAGACGTGATCACATCCACTCATACAAATGTTTGTCTTGGGTGGAGACAGACCGCTTAAGAACAATCTGACTCCTCAATATCAAGATATCAATCAGATCCTATAGGTGCATGTTGCCTTGACACACTTAATATCAGTGATAGAAGGTGATAGCTGTGTGCTGTTACTTACTGTTAACAGTCATATCTTCTCTTCCCACAGCTATAAAAGCTTTCGTTTGGCATGCTGTCCATTTTCTGGGCCTTTGATTGGCCTTCTGGTTGATATCACATTAAATTAAAATGGCTGGAGCATCATAAACCTTTTATTATAAACTTGAAAGAGTATGTGGATCTGCACTCTCGCTGACCTTCCCAATTGAACCACACACTCACACATAAAGCACAAAAACATGCCTCAGTTTGTCAAAAGACACTGTAAACTTCATTGGGTAAAAGGTCAGAAAAATGTAGGGAAATCACGTCAGCTAGACAATAAAAAAGCAAGAATTAAAGCCAAGATGTTGAGTTAAAATGTTTTATGTTTCCATGCACGTGTTCAAACAGTCATCAAAGTACTCTGAGCATGTTTGTGTACTTGTAGGTGACAGTTTGAGCATTTTGGGCAGTTTTGGGTGATTAAAGGACCCATTTTTCCCCGAGCAGCTTGAAGATAAAACTTCTTGGACAAACATTACATCATCATCATACTCCAACAGTAGTTTTTTTTTTTTTTAACGTGTACATGAACCTGACACTGATGTAAATGGACACACCAACTTGTCAACCAAGGGTCAACATGCTAAGGGGTCATAAAGGGATAAGATAAGACAGTGATTATTATCTGTGGTGGCCCTTGAGGCTGCAGTGATATTGTTGAAGCACATTTGAGTAGATCTGAGGAGATCAGGCTGGCCAGATCAACGTCTTCTTTTAAAACAAGTCTAAAAAGTGTTCTATTGCTTTTACACTGGCTTTGTTTTGCTCTTTTTTTAATTTGTTTTTCCTTTTCTTTTTGCATTTCTGACCTCTAACCTCTAACTGTTTGCTACAGTATATACATTGCAAAAATCTCCATCTTAACAAGTCATTTAGTCTAATATTCAGTGTTAAAATCTTTTTTTTTTCTTCAAACAAGTGAAAAAAAAATCATAGTGGGATGAGATAACCCCACTTGTTTCAAATGCTAATCAGTTTGTTTCCAGATGCTCTAATTAGATGCTCTAATTGCAAAGTTCAGGTGACATTTTCTGTTGACCTGCAGCCTCGGTCACCTTTTACTCAAATGTACAAAATCTCTACCATTTAATTTTACGTTTCAAAGATGAATTTTTAAATTTTAAGCTAAAATCTTTATCTTAACAACTCATTTGGTCTCATTTAGTCTCATCTATGTATTATTAGTACTAATAGGTTTATATCCAGCTGTAGTCACTGCCCATGGAACAAACTAGAGATGTTTTTATACCAATAAAGAATCAAAGTTGTTACCCCAGTCAGTGCGTAACAGGCTTCTCCATTAAAGCTGGAAAAAAATTGAATATTTTTTCACCCTGGTATTATTTGTTGGTTGAATTTGGCCAGTTTAATAATGATGAATGATGATGGGTCTGACTGTGTTGTGTGAGTCAGACCACGATGTGCTGTCATATTGGTCATCAGGTTAATAATATTTGTGTAGCTATGGCAGCAGAGATGACAGTCTTAATTAGGGTTATGTAAACAGCGTGTAATACAGGTGATATTATTAGCCAATAGTCTGGGTGGAAGTAAGGCCAAGCCTCAGCAGTCATCCAGAGCAGAGGTGAAACCAGCTGGAAAACTGTTGGCAAAGGAGAATAAAGTTCATACCACTTCCTGTACAAGTAGGCTCAATTTTGGATTTATTTTCATATTTTCAAATGCAGGAAAATACATGTATATTTACTTTTAAACAAATGTAAAAAAAAAAAAAAATCCATACTGCTTTATTGTAGACCTTATGGGATCTTCTTGGCTTTAAAAACAACAATTTAAGACCATTTAGAAGATTTAACAGTACTGGGTGGTTTGTCTTCATGATGCATTTGTTTTTTTGTTTTTTTTTAAGAAAAGTTCTGTAAAAGCGAGATACAGGCTTCTGTTCACCCTTGATATAATGATGCTCGGTCTCATAATAATTTACTCATCTCAGCTATTTCCTCTAAGGGAGACAATAAAACGCAAAAGTGGCTGCCAGAGATCACTCAAAAATGAAGATAATCGACTTCTCCAGTCACAATAAAACCTAAAGATCTCTAATATGTGAAAAAAATGAAATGAAATGAGATGACACAATTTCTGGGAAAAGGGGTTTGTAAAGATAAATATTTTTATATGTATAAAAGTGGCATTACATCTCTGATTCTACCTAAACCAGTCTAACCCATGCAGGCAATGCTCTGTTAGTACAGTACCTTACAAATATATACATACAAGTAGATATATACTGTATATAAAAAAAGAATGTCATCATGTATTAGATGGTGTCTTTTTTTGACAAAAGACTGAGATATAGACCACTGGATTCAAGGAAATTCCTCATGAGTGCAAGACAAATTTCCCATAAAGGGTTTAGTTCCAGTTATTGAAAAATTGCTTGAAGATGACGGTCTCCCTTCCTTGTGGCAGTATCTCCACCTTAAGTAGGATAAAAGTCACAAGACATAGTTTATATTTACTTTAAAATGGCAGCTGTATGCACATAAAGCTTTTATAGTACAGCAAATGTTTCCATTTACAGCGGGTGATATTCCCAGAGCTGTAAATGACCATTTAACATCATAACAAGCTGCTGGTAGAAGCTGCTTGATAACAGAGATAACAGCTACTGACAGTGTTTACAGTGAGAACGAGAACATACTGGCTTTCTTTACGTAGAGTAGCACAAGACAAAATAAGTTGCAGTAATGTCTAACTTTTGGACGGGCTAGGAGTCATACCTGTGTTTTCATCCTGGGGTAGTTCATTTGTTTGATGAAGTCATCTGCCATCTTTAGGGCCTCCTTCTTCTCCTCAGCATTGGCTCCGCTACCTGTCAATCAACAGGGAACTAGGTTTGTACTGGTAGTTGAAAAGGTATGAATCAGTGTAAAAAGTGTGCAACTTAACAAGTCATTTAGTCTCACCTAAGTGTTAAAATCTTGTTTTTTTTTTTCAAACAAGTGAAAAAATCTGTCAATCTGTCAAAAAATTTGATAATCCCACTTGTTTTCAAGGCTAATCAACTTGTTTCCATAATTTTCATGAATCAAGTGTCATTTTCTTGATCCTAGTCAGCTGATCTGTCTTATTTGTTTCAACATATTTATATTTGTTTCCAAAAAAACACTCTGCTTACTGTCAATCACCTGACACCCACAAGAAGAAATGCAAGTTATTCCTAGGAAATAATCCCGCAAAACATGTCACCTTACAAACTTTATTTAGGGTGTCTTTATTTGCCTGTTTTGGCCCCAAAAACGCCAATTAACGAAATATTGTGATGTAAATTAAAATATATATGACAACAGAAAAAATACATTTGGGATGCACTGTAAAATGAGTGGGGAAATGTAAATGTAGGGGGGAAATGTGCTGTCACACAGAGTAATGAATAAGCTGTAACTGTAGATGACACTGATATTCTCCTTTAATGCTTTAGGGAATAAGGTGGCTATGCTCTGTATACCTGAGTACGTCCTCAAACCGATACCTCACCTCAGTCTCACATCTCCATGAAAATGTTAATCAAAATTTTTCAGAAAGCTCATTAAAATTTGATTCAATTAGATACTGAATTTCACAAGCCCCGAACAACTATCACTATGCCCTGGTATGCATTTCAGAAGGCAGACGTTTCCTGGTTAGGGGTCAAGTATTTCCTCACCTTTCCAGACAAAGATCTTTCCATTGGCCCCGTTGTCCAGAATGAAGCAGTCGTCACGCAGTAGCAGATCCTTGGCAAATGGGCTCTTCTCCGACACTTTGGTCATCGTCATCGAACCTGTTGCATCAGACACCTGCAGAGTAAATGTAAGTGATTAAAAATATAGGTTTTTTAACTTATATAGTATATTTAACCCCCAAATATCATAAGTTAAAGGGTTATTTTGGGCCCTTTTCCACTGCACAGCAAGGAAGGAGAACAGAACTGGCGCTAGATCCAGTTCTGGTTATTGTTTGCCTTTCAACTGACTTAAGAGAAAAAAAGAACACAGAAAAAGGCGACTGACAGCATCACAGCCTGTATCTACAGTGAGTGGCAAGATGCTACAAAACATGATGGAAAGCAGGGAGCTGAGTTTAATTGAAATTCTTTAACAAATGACAGTGACAGCTTGGAACTTGTCGTGTTTGGCTTCTTCAAATGCTCGACAGCTAACAACAAAATGCTTCCGCTTCAACATGAACTTAAACATGGCGGGCATCAGCTCTCACTGGCATTCGTATGAGCGTGTAACCAATCGGTAATAGACAGTCCAGAAGCCCCGCCCTGCTGGTTCCTGTGAGTCCCACAGTGT
Source organism: Neoniphon sammara (assembly GCA_900302535.1). Lineage (NCBI taxonomy): Eukaryota > Metazoa > Chordata > Actinopteri > Holocentriformes > Holocentridae > Neoniphon > Neoniphon sammara. The sequence goes on along the minus strand of OMKZ01037231.1, from coordinate 15,876 downwards.
TGAACAGGGACCAAAAAATCAACTAGAGGTGGAACTGGACCCTTGGTGAATGGAAAATCCCAAATTCTTGTTTTGTTAATGCCAAAGATAGAGCTGGTTGTGGTACTGCTGCAGTAGAAAAGGGCCCTCTGATAATATTTACTGTTGTGCCAGTGAAATTACTTTGTAGAGGGAGGCAGAGTTGGAAGCGTCTGCTTTGCTGTCCTCTTCTGGAGTGCTCTCTGCAAGCGCTGGCACTGGTCCTAGTACCTGCTCACCAAGAGAATAGATGAATGGAAGAAAATATGAATGAACTTACTATAATCTAAGGGGAGCTTTTCAGGTGGCTATTATTATCTTAGTCTTAACCAAATCCTCTCAAATCAGGTGAAACGTTTGAACATGCCGAGGCAGAGCTCGCTGGATTGAGAGGATAACTGTTTAGAGACGGTATGGAGCCCGACGGCGTTTATTTACCTTGAGCATCTCTGGAGGCTCCTCCCCCTCCACGCTGTCTACAATGCGGGCTTTACCGTGTCTCTCGGTGTCACGGATCAGTGAGGCGATCTCGCGCACTTTCTGCTTCTCGAAGATGTTGGCCTGGGAGCCGATCCACGACACAATCGTCTGCAGGCCAAAGAGAGAGCGTCAGATCAGCACGACTCCGGCAGTCTCTGAAAGTCAGTCTATCCATATTTATGTCACGTTTAAGTCACCAGTACACCTATGGTTTGTCGAATATTTTTCAGTTAATCTATATTAGGCATGTAGATCTACTCCATCAGATTTAAGGGCCAGAGAAAGGCTACTAATCACTTTAAGAGATCCCATTAAAAAGATCAAATTTGATGAGATCACATCACTGTATGGTTGTATTTACTAAATCTACCCTTGCAGTATTTATCCCCACTCTCCCTCTCCTTATATTGCCTGTACACCCATTGTTCCTGGATTAAATTCAAAATACGCAGCACTAAATCCAATCACAATGTAAGTCTGACCTCTTCCTTATTTGGTTTTGAAGATGTGATTTGAGAAAATGAGAATGAGAAAACTTGCTCTTAAGTAATAAGTGTAACTTGTGTAACATGTGGCTTGAGATCTGGATTTGCAGTTTTCCTTCACCTCGCCAAGGTCCAGGATGAAGCAGTCCCCCTTGTTGAAGCTCTCCCAGGACAGCTCCACTTCCTTGGCACGAATGTTGCGCTTCCCTTTGATCTGGTACAACCTCTGCACCGTCCCGGAGCCCTGGGGCCTCCTGAAGCCAGACTCCACACCTCCCTCCTGTCAGTAAAGAGGGATGTTCAGCTTTAAGCAATGAGGCATAATTCTCCAACTTAAGTTTCTTAATTCTCAACATGAATTTAAATGTTATTTCAAAGTTTTCTCAGCAGTCACTTGTTCAGACAATCTCCAGAGTTAAGCCCATCCCTCTCTTGCCTGGTCCCACCTTATAGCTGACTCCTCTGGGGAAGAGGCTCATGAACTCCGGGGACTCGTAGCCCTGGACGTGTCGGTGCTGAACGGGGTCACCACCCAAGAAGTTGTCCAGCTGGGTGGCCAACATGGCACAGGCCACCTGCTCATCCCGAGACGACTTCTCACCTGCAAGAGAGAGAGAACGATTTAATGAAGCCAGAGAAGAGAGAACAAACTGTTAGTTAAAGGAACAGTTCAACCAAAATTAAAAAAAAAGATATTTCCTATTTACCCCGAGTGTAATCTATCCACCCAGATAGTTTCTGTGTGATTTGGCAAGGTTTCCAGTCTGTTGTGATCTTCCCTGTCTACCTTGACCCGAATGCACAGGAGTGGATGGGTTTTTGTGGAGCTCAGACTGTCAAAAATTTACATGTGCAAAACTCAGTTTGAGCTGCACAAATCCAAACCATCCAGCCCCCATTGTATTGGGGTGAAGGGAGACACGGAAGATCACGGCAGACTGGAAACCTCGCCAAATCACAAAGAAATTATCTGGATGGATAGATTAAGCTCGGGGTAAGTGGGAAAATAGCCTTTTATGTATTTTTAGTTTTTCCTATAAAAGTATGAGAATGTAATGAGGACGTCTTCAACTTATTCAGACCACGCTCAATGGCAGTAACTGTCTTCATGACGTTTGGTGAAGGAGACAGAGACAGCAGAGAAAGAAGCGGAGCGAGGGAGTGAGAGAAAGAAAAGAAGAGAGGATAAAGAGAAAGAGAAGAAGGGAAAGGGGAAGGGAAACAGTGAGGGCAGAGAGGTTAAGATGTCAAAAAAGGGACGCGGCAAGTCAACAAAGAGGCACTGACAGAGGTGATGGAGGTGATGACGGTGACAAAAGGGATGAGAACAAAACAGCGCGGCGCTCTGTGTCGGTCAA
>OMKZ01037226.1:48085-76778 GCA_900302535.1 Neoniphon sammara | reverse complement strand
TATATATATATGCAGCCATTCTAGTACATCATCCCATGTAACTGCAATTACAAATTGATTTGCAATACATTAAGCTGTAGCTCAATTGTATTCTCATGGGACTGTGAAGCAATCAATAATTGCTGCAATATTAATATATTTAAACAGCCTCTGCAGGCACAAGATCAGCTTTGTCTCATGTATGCATCAGCAATGAAGGACCATCCCTGTACAGTAAAAAAAAAACAAAAAAAAACAAAAAACATCTTTAAGATAAAGTATGTTTTTTTTCTCTGGAGATTCACAGTGCAGCTTTTACTCTTAAATGCCCAGTGCTGATCAGAGTGACCTCTGTCTATGGGGGCTGTGGTCACTTGCATGCAGAGTTAAATCAATAATTATCAAAGATGAGATCAATACCTCTCATGATGACAGAAATTTTAATCACTCTTATCTCCCCCTGCATTAGGCGGCTACGCACAGCCACATGGAAAGAAAGAAAAAGGGAGAGAGCATTAGTTAGCAGTAATGGATTAAGCAGTGAGAGGGGGTTTCATGTAATCCATGTCAATTTGACAACTGATTTGAAAATAAAAACTGTTGAGTGTCTTTAATCAAAGTGTAAGCATTAGAAGCTGTCACCACACTTATCTTGTGGTTCATATGGGTTCTTAGAGGATCAGTGCCTGCTTCATGGGTGATATGAGATAGCTGAGGAATAAAAACGGACCATAGCAGGGTTAAAATAGAAAACAAAATGATACTTCTGGAGTTTTCAAAGTCTTGTCTTCTGGATTTTCTTTGTAGGGTCCTTGTTTGCTAACCCACTTTTGTTATCATCTACAGAATTGTGGATTCACCCAGTGTAATAATAAATAATACTTGTTATTTGTTGAATTTATTCACATGTGGCTCTAGCTGGGCCAACATAAAAGATACATTTATGGCATCTCTCCCTGTCTTTTATCCCAGGATGCTGCTATTCTTGCACTCCTTTTTTTTTTCAGATGCCCCTTAGTTATCTTCACCAGCCACAAGAAGCTTTTTCTTCTGGCTGAAACAGTTTTGTTAGGTTTAACACCACATTTTTCTTTTGATTTTCTCACATCCTGATGAATGCAATATAATTTAATCCCACCGTAATAGTGGGAGGACTAGCTGTTGAAGGTGAAAACACAAGCAAAGCATTATACAGGATCGTGTCTTACCCTAGGGGTTCCTTGCCTCCGGTGCTTCAAATGTATGCAAGCCCACAGAGAGTTTGAGGGAGTGGAATTGTATGAAAGAGAAATTCCCATCTTGATGAAATGTCCCATTTCCAGATTTCTGGAGTGCAATAATTAAAGGAAGGAGTGAATTAGGAGGACCCTTAAAGCTGTATGAGTGTGTTTTCTGCACAGAGGAATATGATTTGCATATGTACACTAAGTATCCTCATATTTATGCTGGAAGACTTTGATTTGCGTTTCTTTTTTGTGTTTTTTTCCTCTCTTTCTGTGAAACTTTGTTTTTCTGCTTGCTTTCTTTCCTGATAATCTGCTTCTAGGAATATCAGTCACACTCAAAGCCAAGTGTCAAAGCTAATTGCATACATTCTGCAAAAGCCAGATGTGCGTACACAAAAACAAAAACTACTCAGCTACACATCTTCCACTACCTGCACCACGGAGAGACGAGTGAATAAAAAATGCTCTTTAATCGCATCCCTCTCGCTCCTCCTGTGTCACTGCCAGATGCCAATATTTAATGCTTATAGATGGCCTGCTCAGCATCAATTACAGCAAGTGTAAACTGAGGTGAATCGGTGCAAATGTCAAGGCCCCTTGGAGGGCTGAGATTGCTGATACAACAGTTTTTAAAGGTCACACAGGGAGGTCTTCATGAAATGTGATCAGGGCACTGAGGAGCATTAGAATGGGCTACAAAGTATTGAACACTTAATGTACAATATACTTAATATACAACTAACCCTAACACAATGGTACTAGTGAGTGATTTTCATTAATGAGCCTGACTAACAAGGCTACATTTGTCTTTCTTACCTCCTTACTGGCCTAATGGACTGCAAAGATCGAACAAAAGAGAAGGTGCATGTAAACACAGTGCTGAGCTCAGAGGTCTGATAACATGACAAAAGACCACAGAGGTCAACAATGCCTGCAGGTCTAAAATGAATCAAGTCCTGTTATGAGATACTGCTGTGTTAGACTGGTCTTTCATCGGCTCTGCTCAGAAAGAGAGCAAGATTTTGAGACTAGTTTACACAGCAGGAGACAGTTAATTCCTTACATCTTGACGCACAAGACAGGAGGCAGATTTACATACTCTCCTCCACTGAGATCAAAAAGATTTAGATTCGTATTCTTGTCTCTCCATCTGTTGTGTCAGATGACCCTTTAGAAAAGCAGCCTCTGTCAGTTTGATCGCCTTTTAAGTCGTGTCTCAAATGCAGGGAGCGCAATGTTAAAGCCCTTGTGTCCCCAAAGACTTGAGTCAGAGGGCTGAGATTTTACTTGATCCTTAAAATGTTAACAAAAGATGTGTGCCATTCACTGGGGACTGCAGCAAGGAGATTACAGATTACATCGATTACAGAAACAGCGGCCAACAGGCTTTGGATCAAACTGCACTTAAGATAACAAAGCATTTGTTCTGCGTGTTTTTAAAGCACTATTCCCATGCAGGCAGGTTATGATAGATTAATTTGCCTCTTTCACTTTGGAGCTGTCAAGTTGAAAATATTCTCATGGGTGGCGGCAGGAGAAGCAGGGCACTCAAGTTTATCATTTGGCAGACCATGGTGCTCAGTGTCAGGGAGAGAAACTGCTCAGTTCTGACTGAATGTTTTTCCCACTGTAGAAACAGAGCTGGGGAGATAAAGTCAACCTATCATAAATACAGTATATTTTCCCAGGTTGGTTCTGTTTTTCTGGTATGCGGCATTTTTAAACAGTAAAATAAGCAGCCAATCTCTGCCTGCTGCTGGTCTATCTGTGCTTGCAGCATCTATCTCATTGTCAGCAGATAGCAGCATTCTCATTACAATTTTATGAGGCCCAGTTGGCAGAGTGTGTTTGGCAGAGTGCTGTATGCTTGGCACTCTGTTGGAGTGAATTAACTTAAAACGGGATTCAGAAGTTTGCACTGGGTATTTTTAGCATCTTGGGCTGAGGCTGCAGAGACAGAATGTCCACTGCTTGGAGAAAAAGGAGGAATCTGTGCTGGGACTTTTCCGAGGCAGGAGCTGATAATCGGATGGGATCGAGAATGCTGAGGGTAGAATATTTGCCTTTTTCTGTAGTTACTTCTCCTGGCAAATACATCAGCATTAGCTGAGTCAAGACAAGCAACTACAGCCTTGGGGTTATTGGCTTCCAACACAACAATCACATCACTGGATTTCCTAATCCACGAAATATCACCAAGGAAAAAGAAAATTCGAAAGTACAAGTTTCTATTGATTGCAGCTGGAAAGATCAATACCGGAGTGAAACTGAAGCACATTTTAAATGCGCAGCCTAGTATTTCTCCCAAAGGTAAAACCGACTGCATGGATTGAACAATATTGTTTAATGAGACAACTGCAACCTACAGTTCCTGGTGTGCTGCGATGCTGCAATCATTTGTAAGCTTGTTCAGTATCTGGTTGGAGCTGTGAGAATTCATATCAGTTTACATGGCTGAATTAGTCACACCAGCTCATGCCAATGATATCCACTAGGTAGGCATAGAAATCAACAGAAGCTCTCAGTAGACCTTAGTTTGGAAAATGTTTCTCTTATCACGGAGGAAAAGATAAGCCTGCTGGACTGAGAGGCAAGGACCTGGTAAAAATAGAGTTTGAAAACTCAGAACCTCAGCACTTACAAAGAACTGTAAACCGTGTCTTTATGCACAAAAATGTAGGTTGTTTGACATTTGGCCAGCCAGTTCTTATACAAGTGGACAGGGTGAGAGATGCGTGCAAAAAAGGAACAAAGAAAAGTTGTTTGTTTTGTTTTGTTTTGTTAGGGTTTGGATTTGTTCAGATTTTTGTGCAGAGTGGGAACATTTTCAAATATGAACTGATCTCTCTTAGAACTAATGGTTCTCAAAGTGTTCATCTTGAAGTACTGAGGTTCTGCCCAGAACCATCTGCATCTGAAAAACCCTTTTTCGAGAAAAGGTTGCCCCAAGGGTTCTTTGTGAAACCCTCCTTGAGTGAATTCTATAGGTGAAACCCTTGGAATATAAAAGAGTTTTTGGTAAAAACATCATGGGAGGGTTCTCGGACAAACTCTTAAAAGATGAAAAGGTTCCATATAGAACCCCCAGGGAGGGTTCTGGGTGAAAACGTTACATCATAAAGGGGATCTCTGTATAACCCCACATAGGGGTTCTGGTTGGAACCTTTTACAGAGTGTTCTAGAACCCAATCCTTTATGTTGGTTTCCAAGGAACACTCTCTGAAAGGGTTCTGGGTATAACCTTTACAAATGGTTCTAACTAGAATCAAAAAAGGTTCTCCCAAGACAACAAGCCAGAGAACCCTATATGGTTCTAGTTAGCACTTTTATTTCTAAGAGTGATATACGTGGAGCTAGACTCCCTCTGCTCTTCACTGACTGAATCTCACAAACTGCGGCTCAAAATCTCGGTCAGACAGTCATCAAGTCGTGTCTAGAAAGAGTGAGCAGCAGTGACCTGGAGGATACTGTACAAATCGTTTGGATTCAGAGTACTAGAAAACCAGGCAGTGATCCCATCATGCTGCAACTCCCACATCCCCCTATCTATCTTCACACCATTTGACTCATTAAGCAGTGCTTGTGCAATTAAGGTCATGAAGAAGCAAGCCCACGAGGGAGGAGTGCAGCCTCACTTAATCACAGACCTGCCTTAGCTTTAATGTTTCTCTCAAGGCCACATTTTCCCATTCTGAGTAATAGCTAAAAGGGTTCAGTGAGGTAGATAAAACACGTACATCTACATCTATATCTAGCCTGTGCTTCTCATATTGTTTCTTTTCCTTTTGTTTTCATATCTTCTCTATCAAATCCTAATTCTTTTCTTATCTTTTCTAATATTTTCTTTCGTTGTGATTTGGTTACTCAGTTATCCACTTAGGATAACTCTGCCAATGCAGATAGTTTATGCTTTCACCAGAAGTGGGGCATAGTTCATTGTCGTCTTAACAGGCCATTTAGTCTCATATTCAGTGTTTAAAAAAACTTGCTTTTCTTAAACAAAAAATCTGCCAGTGAGATGAGATAATGCTTATCAGCTTGTTTCCAGAATTGTTTTGAATCAAGTGTTATTTCCTCTCTTATATTATTACTCTGCATTGTTTGAACAGATTTATATTTGCTCCCAGAAAATTACCTAAAACAAGTGAAACTGCATCAGAAAGATGTCGGTATATCTCTTCTCACTGACAGATTTTTTTCAAGTTGTTGTAATAAATATTAGATTTTAAGACTGAATATGAGATGGACGAAATAACTTTTTAAGTGGAGATGGATTTGTTTCATTCTTTATTTTTATTTATTTATTTATTTCAGTGCTGGAAGATGCAGTACAGTCTTCAGATAACCTTGCACATCCTTTTAATTTTGATATGTCAGATACTTAGATTGAAATGATGACGACATGCCAGCTATTGATTGTAGAAATGAGAGACACAATCCAATATTCAGCATCTTCTTATCATCATAACAGACTGTGCTGATGACTGTGGACTATTTTGAGAACAGTTTGACTGGACATTCATTATTCATGTGATCAAGCTAGAGCACTTCCAGTATACGTTTATTGTATATAGATTTTTTGGTGTGTCACTGTGTTGCTGTGCAGCATGTAACATAACAACTGGCTCCAGAGATACCAATATATGAAAGATGAATTATGTATATAGCGTCAATAAACTAGGACTTATTTTCAGCATGTCCTCTTCAAATCCCCACACTACAGTAACGTTTCAGGCTAAGTCTGCATCTGCTAGTCACTTCATCTGTTTGACTGTAAGAAGCCCAGGTGACAAGAGATGCAGATTGACAAGCCATCACTCAAAAATGTCTCCACCCTGGAGTGAGGCTTGCTTCGGAGCAGATGGTTTCCCCTGTTTAGTGAGAAACGCTCCTCAGAGCAAGGCATGAGGGCCTGAGACAGGAAAGGATGTCTGAGGAATACTGCTGCTGCTCGTTACACCTGCCACCCTATATGGATGGAAAATGTCAGTGTTAACTGTCTAGCAGCTGTTAGTAGCTGCCACAACAGGCTGGGGACAGCGGAAGAGAACAATATCGGCCTAATGGAAGCCAAACTAATGTGACATTTTGAAGTGCAAAGAGCTCCACACACAGAGCTTTTTTCAACCATTTGCATTAAATTGGCATTGCAATGATTGCATGTCACGGTGTAGGTGTCACATGAACGTGTCATCCTTGGTTGTATTCAGACTGAGATAGCACTCAGCCTCCTGTTGAGAGCACTCCAGTGTTTTGCACGCATTTTTACGCTGTGCAAACAACGTCCTCATGCCAACGTGGGCTCCATGCTTAAGCTATGTGAATGTGGTGAATGTGCAGCTGCTGAAAGAGAGACTGCAACCAGACGATCATACAACAGGGTTGCAAGAGTGTAAAATGTGCGTCTGTACGTAGGTGGTGTGGGAAGCGGGTAGCGTTGGTGTAGAAATGAAAAAAAAAAGAAAGGAGTGGGTAGTGAAGTGGAGGGGAGATCTGAAGCACAGTGATAAAAAGTTCAAGAAAAAGCAGACAGGCAGACAAAAGAACAAGTTGTGAGAGCATGTGTGAGAGAGGGAGAGAGAGATAGAAAGGAAAAACCCAGGCAGTGAGGTTAAAATAATAAAGAGGATGAGGAATGCAAGAGTGTGATAAAAAGAGACGATGTGATAGAAAGGAAAGAGAAATCTCCACCATGCTCAATCTTAAATTCAGCCGACTGGCTGTCAGCGCAGGGCTGCCATGACTGAAGGCAGGCGTGACCTCTGATTGGTCTCAGTGGGAGCAAGGGGCTGAGACCAAGGCTGGGGCTGTGGCCGCAAAATACTGCAGCGGAAGACACACACTCTGTTCAAGCAGAACTCCTCTGTCAGAAAGAGAGAGTGGCAGAGAGAGATAGAGTCAGTGCAAGAGAGAGAGGAGATAGATTAGAGAGAGAGAGAGAAGGATTAAATATTCATTCCAAACCCACCGTTTTTCCTCTGAGGTACAGCACTTCCTCTTTAAAAAGACCTCTCTCTGACTCTTCCCGTCTCTCAGCAATGCTTAAAAAGTTCTCCATTAAGAGGGCTTGCTCTTTGAGTTGTCCAGGTCATCCATTATTTAGCCAGTTTGTCACATGGAGTTGATTACTTAGAGCGTTTGTGTGTTCTTTTTGGTCTCTGTGGTACAGCCAGGAGCGGGTCTGTCGAGTGCTGCTTATTTGATTTTAGATCAGGTGTTCCCCCGGTGGCTTTGTGGTAAAGTCACTAATTAACTCAATGTGACCTTTGGGTGTCAAAACAAAACCTCAGTGTTGAGAAGTGTTAGATTTTCTCCAGAAACCCGCATAGGGAAGCCCTGAAATGGAAATCAGTCAATTCTGAATAATTCAAAATCAGCACTATTGTGCTTCAGCAGGGACACATGTACAATTTTAATGAGACGGTTGAATCGTTGGCTCGTAGTGTGACAGCAGAGGTGACTACATGTATAAGTAATCTGTATGCACAGAGGCAGGATTGTCATGTCCTGACCTTGTGTTGCAACTCAGACACATACGCAGAGCTTTCAAAGCAGATGAATAGAAGACCTTGGCTTGTGTTGCGGTTAAGTGTACACCCAACACTGCATGTGTTATTCATAAACATTTACAAGGGGATCATGACCAAAACTTCTGCTGTAAAGTTCAACACTGTTGCAATTAATTGGAGAGCAAAGGTTGGATATAGTAGGGTTAACAGTATAGAGGTGGCGTAAAAGTACACAGTACAAGTATAAATATGTTGAATTAAGGCCAATCAGCCCACTAGTATTGAGAAAATGACACTTGATTCAAGAAAATTATTAAATCAGGTTCTTTAGCAATGGAAACACATGGGATTATCATCCCACAGGCATATTTTTTTTCACTTGCTTTAAGAACAAGATTTTAAGACTGAAAATGAGACTAAATGACTGGATATCTTTTGCAATGTATCTACAGTGTAGCACTGCCAAAAACACACACAGAATTTATAGCAGCCATTTTCATGCATTCTTCAACAGCCTTGTCATTACCACAATGGGTATCGGTTGAGGATATAAAAGCTGGGACAGATTATGTAATCCTAAATTTGACAAGTTTAAAGAATCTCGGCAGACAGCTCAGTGACAGATGGATTATTCTTAGATTACTGCATCTGTGTTGGCCCTTTTTTTCCCATCCTCTTTTGACAGAGACTCTTACAAAACAAACTCACCAGAGACAATCTCATTCCTCCTCTCAGGGCATCGCTCAGTATGCCATGGAGAATTTTATGGCTATTAATAATGAAAATATATGAAGGCAATATATAACACTGTATGTGGCAGTTCTGATTCTTCCCATGAAATGAATGGGAATCTCTAAAATTATGATCAGCCCATTTTTCTCTTTTTTGGCAAGAACATGGTTCAGTGTGAGAGCAAAAAACTCTGGTTTGCTAAAACATTCACAACAAAAAAACATACAGAAACAGAGGGTCTGTGTGCCTGAGCTCACACAAAGCTTCCTGTTTCAGTTGTTTGATTTCAGGCAGTGATCTTTGTAAGTAGCATGATCGTTATATCTAGACAGGTACTATCTCTGATTTTCAGCATCCTCTGAAGAGAGTAGCATGTTCTAACTCCACTTTTTACTGTGAAAATCGACTTTTAGAATATTTGAAAGAATCTGTCTCATTGATCTGTAGTTGATTTAATTCCCTGAAACTCTTTTCTGCTAGCAGAAAACAAGTCGGTCAAGAAAGACAGAATCAAAAGAAACTAAACAACAGGGCAAACTGGACGACCACACATGCCTTGAATATTTCATTTTTACATTTTTTTTCCCCCACACACTTTTAAAACACCCTGTATGTCAAATATTTGTGTACACAGCTCGCTGAAAGGCTTAGAGAGAGCAGCAGTGAAATCTGGTCTTGTCTTAAAAGACTCTTGACTCAATCATTTTTCTTAGAAAGGTGTGGCAAGATCTCTTTATCCTGCACAATTGGATTTGGTGAGTGAGGACAAAAGTATTAGTTTACCCTGCCAGGGCATGATAAAATTCATTCGATAAATAAATAAATAAATAAATGCATAAATACATAAAGGCAGAAGAAGAACAGTGCAATTGGAATAATGGAAACCTTGGCAGACATCCTGGTGCCAGTATTGTGTGGGCTCAAGGAAAACTGCCCATTTCCCATTGCTACCTACTTGCAAAATGACAACTGTAAACTACCATATGTGTCTGTGTTGATTATCAGTCAGGCAGTATTCACATTATACTGCTTGAACCATTGGCAGTGTCTCTCATTGTACAAGACATTTATAATGAGCTGCTTAGAACGGACAGTAAGGGTTAATGATGACACAAAACCCTGTCAGACTTGAACCGGGTCACTGTCAGGTCACTTTCTAGGTCCTTTGTTTGTTTAGCTGGACTTGTAGTTAGTGACCGTTTAACTGCTGTGGTAGAACATCAGTTTGTCTGGACACTGCAAACCAGTGACCTTTTCATTTTCATTGATCGTAAATCTCCTGCTTTCCCTGGAGGTTTCTGTGGAGGAAGGAGACGTGGGTGGTGTTTTGTTAGCAGGAAGACATCATTTTCCTCGGCCAAGGGCAGAGACAGAGTGGTCACATCTGTTCTTTTCTTTTCTTAGTCTTCCCAGTGAATCAGGTGAGATGAGTAAAATTCCTCCAAGCCAATCCTTCACTGTGGCCTTAGCTGTAATGGATGTGCAGCGGCCGAGGCAGTACCTGTGATTGAAGGGGATGGTTCAAGACAGCAATGTCTTTATCTTAATGAAAAGAGTCTGGCAGCTGATGGTTCGCTGCCTGAGGTCATGTGGCGCAGGTTTATACAAGCTAGTTAAAAAATGTCATCCAAGAAACAAGCTCTCCCAGGTAATCCGTTATTTCATTCACAGCCCTCATGGCATCATTTATGGTAAGATAAACAGTACAAGGGGTCAGTGTTTTCAAAGTGTATTTCAATATCAATATCCCTGTTGGTAGTGAACAGTGTGTTTCTCATTTTTAAATCATTTCAAATACAACATACGGTGGCAATAAAGCCTCAGGTAGCTTGCAGCTGTAGCTTGTATGTATTCAGTTTTAGACGCCACCAATTCTTGCATATGAATATGCTAATAAAAGAGATAGTGCCACTGGCTGTTTCGCAGCCACGCAACACCGCACCTTCAGGAGCACTGAATCAGTCAGCTGCAGTTTGGCTGCTGTCAGCACAGACTTTGATTGGTCCTGAGTTCAGGAGTGACCGTAATACATTCAAAAAGACCTTAGGCTTATTCTGCTGAGTGAAAAACTCTCTTTCCATCCCTGTGTAATGAGGCATGAGTGCTGAAATTGCCACTGGAAAAAAGCTCTCAATTGATGGAAATGCCAATGTTATTCTTGTCAAGGACAGTAAGTCTGGTTAAATCCTTAAATGCCTAACACTTATCACAATCCCCACACTGCTTCACATTCACAGGTAACTTATGTTCACTTATGTCATATAAGGCCAGAAGCCCACTGGCCTTATATGACCTCCAAGACCTGGTTTCAGACTCCCACACCTGGCCCATCAGGTTATTAATGGACCATATACACCTGCAATTAGGTGGTCTTGATTCCTAGAGGCCACCTCTCCTTTTTACTTTGTTTTTTTTTTTCATTAACATCACACAGTCACTCCATTACTGTGTGAACAGACTTAAATTTAAGTTGTTTGTGTGCGTGGTCCAGATGCCTGGGTTAAAAGCATCCATGAGGCAAATGAGGGAGAAAATGCTCACTGAGTGGTTTTGCAGAAGCTGTCTCATCTGCTCCTCTAGGTGTTTATTGTCAACCCCTACCCTTTACCACGGAAAAAAAAAACCATGCTGCTTCACTTAAGAGAAGAGCTTAATATTTTGTGTTTCTGTGTTTCTGATTTTCTGTATCTATGACTGATTACAATGATTGTTCACAAACCAAACTTCACAAATGTTTTCTCCACTGAAAACTTAAAAATTCATTCATTCCTGCTTTTGTAGCTGTTGCCATAGAAACAGTCATGCATTCCCATATGGGGGGTGCAGGGTGGGCGCATATTTCAATGCATACTGAATGCATCGGCTCCAAACAAAGCATTTAATCAAGAGCTTCTGCATGACTGTCACATGCACTGGGAGGCCATTGGTTAAAGAACTGATTAGAAGGAATTTTTCATGATCATGCTTGACCATGAAGCAGTTTTGTATGTGGAAATGCCATACAGAAGAAAGAAAACACACATCAGATAAATCTGTCCTCTTGGAATATCTGCTGGTGTTAATGTTTGTGGTTGGCAATGCACTTGACATGAAGGAGGAAGGTAAAACCTAACATAACTGCCAATAAGCATGGCCCATCTTTGCTATTAAATGTCAGAATCTATTTCATTTACTGTCAAGAGTCTAACTGCTGGATGATGAGTTAAGTCAAAATTGAATCTACCACCATGGGAGACTACATTGGGTGAAATGGGTCAGCCTGTTCAATAAAAATAAAGATCTGGAATAACCAACTGCATATACCTACATCCTGATCTCTAAAATTGCACCATAATCTCTTGCATTATGACTAAAGCATCGCTAATCTCTTTAATCATTGTGATTTTAAATTCATGGGCAGATCAACAATTAAGACCTGCCTCCAACGAATCAATGGGACCCTAAACCCAGCTGAGATGTATTTCAGTTTTAAGAAGCTTTTCAGTGCATTGCATGACAGCACATACTGATGATTTCTTTGATAATTTAATCATGAGAATCCAAATAATAGACTAAAATGATGTCTATATTCATTCTTTTCTCGGTGTTAATAATGCATCCTCCTATTTCAAGGAAATCTCTCCCTTCAGCCCGATGACAGGCTCACACTGCAAAGCACTTCTCATTGCCCACCACTTTCCAACCATCCAAATGCCAGCAACAGTAATGCATTTCACATGGCTGAAATTATTTCCTGTCCAAGCTTCAATATTTAGCCCTCCCATTCATAAACACACACTCACACACACACACACACACTTAATAAACCCAGATCCACAACCAATTTCCCTCATTTACGATATTGCTGCGAAGTGACTGGTGGCCATAGAGCACAGTATATTGTTGCACCTCCACTTGAGCCTCAGGGTTTGAAAACAACTTGTGGTGGCAGGACACACAGAACACTTAAAAATTAATATTCAAGCTCTTTATCAACAAGGGCAAAGAGGGGAAGGGAGAAAGAGAGAGTGGCTGTATAACATTTGACAGGGGATAAATGAATTCTGGTTGCTTGTCTTTATGGATTTATAAATGGTGGTTATTTTGATAGCTGCAGATTTTAATAAAGCCCACAAAGAGATTGTTTCTAAACTACATGTGAACTCTGTCTTTCTGTCACGAGATTGAATACTGCACATGCTTTATTTTGATAGATATATCATTTGACCAGACAGCTATTTTCATTTTCTGCAGAATTGTCTTCTCCGGCATTTATAACAAAACAAGTAGACGAGTTTCCTCACAAGGCAGAATATCTCAGTTCTGTATTGAGATTTGTCATTTCCAGAGACAGTCGAGGTAAGGAGATGCTTTCCTGCCTGCCTGCCATGTTTCCACCATGTACATGTGTGAAAAGGGCTCACGTGACTGACTTTAACAGATCTTCCTCCACACTGAAGTCTCTGAGGATTCTGGGGACTGAGAGATGGTGGGGAAAAAAAAAAAGAATAGGTCAGCAAGCCAAGCTGCTGTGGATTGTGAATGTAGCACACATCCAATGAAGCAAAAGTAACCTGCCTCATTTATTCTGTGGGAGGAGCAGATGTTGGCCTGAGGTTTGCCGTCTCTACATCAAATCTAAAAAGACTGGGGATTGGACGTTTTTCTTAATGGAGATTGAGCAATCCATCCTCCTCAAGCATAGATCTGTGACACATATAGTGAATAAAAAAGTAAACACTAAGCGTGCTGCCCTGAATGAATGATGCGGATTTGTTGTGGGGCAATGAGAAGAAAATATGTTATCTCATGCTTCTTGAATTTATGTGGCAGGGAAGAAGAGGCACCATTCATCAGCATCCAAGATACTGCCTTCTTCTGTTTCTTTTCAGCAGACTAGATGCTACAAGCCATTTTGCTGCCACCCACCATTTGAAAAAAAAAAAAAATGAAAAACTACAACAAGAAAATCAAGTATTTTAATACTGTCTACCAAGTTATCGTGCATGATAATTCAAAGCTGAGACGCCTCCCCATAGGCCAATCAGTGCATTACTGAGGGACACACCAATAAGACGCATCACTCCACTGAGTTTTGTCAAAATGGTATCAGTGGTTTCCAATATTATTGAGAGAGCCATAGAGACGATCAAACAAGTGTTGTAGCATCCGCCTCAGAGCAATCCATACATCTATTTCCCATGCATTCCTAATCAGGGTCACGAAGGGCTGAAGCCTATCCCAGAATGCAGTGGGCAGAAGGCAGAGGAAAACCCCTGGACAGATCGCCAATCTGTCACAGAGTTAATACAAAGACAAACACACTCACACACAATCAGAGCTATGGGCGATTTAGAGTAATCAATTCACCACTGAGCCATTGTGCTGCCTCACCCACCTTAGAACAATGAGGGTAATTTAAAAAATGCCTAAATGGAGCGATGAGACGCATCGTTCCTCTTGCACTGTGTGCAAATCCGATCAGCTGCGTTTGCTATATTGTTTATTGACACTAGGACAAATGCTGCATCCCCCCTCTTAGGCCAATCAGCACACTTTTAAAAATGCCAGAATGAGGCAAAGATACGTATTTTTTCCCTTGGTGAAACATCGATAAGCGATGTTCCAGGCGTTGTGCATTATGTTCACACAGCAAAACAAACATTGTAGCAGCGCCTCAGGCCAATCATCGCAGCCTTGAAAATGCAAAAAGAAAACAAACATCATTCCCCTAAGCTTCGCCAAAATCCAATCAGCAATGTCCAATATGTCGCATGAGACGTACAGACAATCAAACAAATTTTGTGGCGCCCATCTTAGCGCAATCAATGCAGTTTTGAAAATGCAACAACATCGTCTCCCACACAGAATGATGAAACTACATATTTTCTTTGTCTCATCAGGATCCCTACTCTTGAGTCTCACTTCAAAGACAAATCACAGCAAACTAGTGTGACAATGGTCTTGAGACAGTCTGAAGAAAGAAATGCACAAAAGGCCAAATCCAGCCCTCTCATTCAGGAGTGACCACACCTCTCAAAATGATGTGATTCAGACTTTTGTCATTATCCCACCCGTTTTTCCACCTCTCCCTCCATTTCCTTTCATCTCCTCTCTCATCTATCTAGTCGCTATGTGGAACCTTAACTGATGCTTCTCTCCCACTCCTCTATCTAATTATATTCTGTGTCTGCCTTTCACTGATTTTCACCAATTTCCTCTGTGCTGCCTATATATGCTGCTGAGCTGAAAAGAGAGCCCTGCTCCGTTGAGGCAAACAAGAACAAGAGCCTGATTTCAAAGGGAAGCGCTGACTTGTGTTTTGAAAACCATAATAATTATTCAGGACGGGCTTTATTCCTGTACTCCATTCTTATGTATATGGATGGATCTAATTGTATAGCTTGAGACTTGTACATACAACAATATACGCATATGTACATTCCATTACATACCATATAGCCCTAATTATGTTGTTTGTTCACAAATTGAAAATTTGCAATCAGCGATTGATACAATATGGAGCATCAATATTTCATGTACATGGTGTGATCGAGGAAGGGATGTTACTGTGTATGCTGTTTGAAAGTTGCTCCCAATTATTGTAATGCTGCAGTAATAGGAGCATATATAAAGAAAAAAGACATTAAATATTCCCCCTCATTATCAGAAGTCTTTTAATAGACATGGGACCATGGGAAGAGATTCAGACAAATTACGCATCTTTTTTTTTTTTTTCTAAATAGTTAACAAAGGCTATGCTGGTCTCATGGTGGCCAATTTTAATGATATCAGAAATAGCACCCAACAGTTTAATGCAAGGTAAAGCAAAACCACCCATCATCAAAACCGGATGTTGGTTTGTCACCTTTCTACAAATAGATTTCTATGGCTTCATGATTGCCTCTTGAAGAGGCTTTTAAAACAACATGTGGGAGGAGCTGTGATGTTTCCATCTCAACTGCCTCCTAATGCATGTATCATCAACATGCAGGGCAACATGAAATGTCAGGATGCAGCATGTGAAGTCAGTGGTTAACCTTGACATTTTCTGGGAAAGCTGGGAATCACATTAGTTGCTCACTATCTGCCTTGTTTGTGCTCCGTCTTTCCACATGCAGCTGGATGAAATCCAGGAGCCATGTGTGATACAGCAGAACATTTGAGACGCTCCTTATTTTGTAGGCAGTAATCTTATTTGGGGCCGGTGTTGTATGATGTGGAAGGCACTCCCTCAAGAGCTGTGTCAGGAAATTCATTTTTCTAGTAGTCCTCCTTTTGAACCTTAGCACACATACAGATACACACACACTCCCACACCAGGGACTTTTTTATTGCCCTCAAACCAGGACAGAGGACAAAAAATAGATATAAAGGTTGTCTACCTGACTCTGGCCAACACACAAGAACACACTGCATACCACTAGAAAGGTCTAAAGAGGAAGGCACTGTTAAACACAAAAAATAACCCTGATATGCAGACACTGCTGAACAACTGACCTAGAGCAATGTAACAAAAGGAAGTGAGGTGGTAAAATCTTATCTCTAGACCATGTGGAAACCCACCACAGATTCAGCAGTGTAAAATCTCAGTGTGGATACCAAGAGCTTTGTGAATGATGCAATCGGCTGGGAGGGGAGTTGTTGACATTTTTCATTTTCACCTCATCAGCTGAAGCTTTAGGTGGGTGCGGTGGAGGTGACTTGCAGGTGGCGCAGAGGGTGAGGAGCTGGCAAGGCGGCATGGACCGAGGACAGCTGGCAGCACTCAGCGAGGGCTCTCACACCGAGGTATCAACATGTCCCGAGGCTGTTAGCTCTGAAGTTCATGTACACTAACAGAAAATCAAAATAGATCAAAGTAGATTCTTCAGAAGAGTGACTGCTCCAAGTGAAGTACATCTACTACACACGAGCCATAAAAAGGCTCAGGTTTCAGGACTTCAAAGGGATTCATTATGATATTGTGGAAAGTAACCCAAGAATTAGGTCACAGGGATAATGTATGACAAAATTTAAGCTGGCCAAACTCATCTGTACAACTCACCACTTGCAATCAAGTGCAATTTGCAGCATTTTTTATCTATAAAATGCAATTCGGTCTTGTGAAATATATTATTCCTTCAGTAATAATCATGCCTCCAGGACATCCTCTCATTCTCTGTTGTGCTCAGCAGTTTTCCATGGCTAGTACAAATAAGATGCTTTTTTTTGGAATTTAAATTAACTACGAACAAGCTATTGGCTGTGTGTGTATGGAAGAGAGAGAGAGAGCTTGTATGCAAGAGATTAGCCAGCTTGGGTGCACTGTGTTTGTTTGTATTTTTTTTTTTTCCTGTGATGCACCACTCTCTGGAAAATTCACATCTAAATTACGCAGGGCCACATCCATTCCCAGTGGCTGTAATAGTTTTCAGGCTGTTTGGGTGCCTCTCTGATTGTCCAGGGGATACATGCGAGTACTTAAGTGCACTCACATTGCCTCATATTGTCATTGAAGGTCTTTTGAGAGAGGCAGCCCAAGCTATCCATCATTTCTTGTGTTTCCTGGGATGTCTCTTGTAATAACGCTGCAATTTTACCCCCGTACAGCCCGAGTCTTCTTTGAAAATAGCTCAACTGTTTTCCAAGAAAGGTGCACTGGCTAATAGGATGAGGACCTAAGTCTTTGTCAGTTTTAATAATGCTGTGGTTGTCTGGTTCACTGTCCTGCTGAGAGCACTGCTGCAGCTCATTTCCTGGGATGTTTTTTTTTTTTTTTAATGACTGAGCAAATATTGTTTCAGAACAACTCAGCAGACAAGACACTAGGGAGTACGACTCTATGTGATCTTTGCTCATTTGAATATGGACATGGCTCAGTGCTCGGTGCTTCATCCAGGCAGTTCAAGCCGACATATAAATTGTGCTGCATCAGGACAAAAAAAAAAGACTGATGTATTTAACAAGACCTGTTGGCCTCACACTGTGATTTATGCCCATTAGCGAGACTTTCTGTCATCTGTCAGGATGCCGTATGTCTGATGGAGATGATTTCGGCTCTGTGTTGAAAGAAATTGACCTTACTGAACAGCCTCCTCCTATAAAGTGTGCACTACTGTAACTGCTGTGACAGCTTTGATTTTGAACCCAGCAGTGAAAGTGAAGTGAACCTCTTCTGTCCGGTGACGCATGGTGACTGTCATAAAAACCAAAGCGCACCACACTTCACTGGTCACGCACTCCCAAATGGGAAAATGTGACAGGCTCTCACTGAAACATTTCCTCATTTCCAGACTCTCTGTACTTGGTAGTCAGTGTAATTGAGTTAGGCGTACCTTGTTACATGATGTCAGTGAATTTCACCCTCATAAAACAGAATAGAAAATAGTCAAGCCATTTGAGGCAGCCTGTATGAGATACGGGGCATATTTCTTATCCTCAACAAATGTGTGAGGAAGCTGTGATGTCCTTAGTGAGCATACTCACCATGAACAAAAACTAACCGCATTAGGAGTTATGTGTTTGTCATGTCGAGCACGACTGAATTCCCAGCTCTGGGTCTCCGAGCTGCTAAAGGGAGAAAAACACTGAGAAAACAACCTGAAATGGTGAAGTAAGCCTTTTCCAGATCCCTTGGTGGTCTCAGCAAAAGCTTGACAAGAAAATGCTGGAATTCTACATGGAAAAGGTGTAAACTATTACATCCAAAAAAAAAGAAAAGCACCCATGGCTGGTTTATTTAACCTTGTACTCCCTTATCCTTTTTTGGGAAAATCTCACCAGAAATGACATACCAAAAAGTAATCAAGATTAGCTCCTCATCCATCAGGTGCACATGTGTGATCTTGGCCTCAGTAGTTGGTTATCAAGCTGTCAATCAGGCAGGTGTCTGCAGAGTTATACCTATCACTGTTCCAGAATAAACTGTAAACCACAGGAAAATTGTACATTTTAAACATCTTTTCTCCTTTGTAATCTGACATAGTTTGGACAAAACACATTTGGTTTACAGAGTCCTGTTCTTTTAAAAACAGAGAGCGCTTCAAATTTCTTTCTTGAGTGTCAGCCATATTGGCCATAGTGTACTAGCTGACACTGTTTGGTCTATAATGATTGATTTCTCATGCATTACCAGCACTGTATACGGATTATACTGTCACATGTGGGCTGGATGCCAGTCACTGCTAGGGGACCATATGGCCGCTTTCTTCTATCAGTAGATACTGGCTGACCTCTAAAGCTCTCATTCTGGATCCCCTAAACAGGAAGCCGGTCACAGATGGAGGCCGTCTTCGAGGCATATCTGTGTTGGCGGCTCCACCATCACACATGGAGTCCTGACTCTGTTGGACACTGAGCACTGCTATCCCTGCCATGCGCGTTTTTGTTTAATTTGAATCAAATGCCCATTGTCAGCTGAAACCAAGACTGGCAGCCTGTCTTCTGCAGCATTACATAAGATTCACAGTGCTTGGCTATTTTTGGTTGATCAGGTTGATTTGGTCACTGTCAGAATCACCAGATCAAATTACTTTCCTTGAACATCTTGGAAAGCTTTACAGATTATCTTAAAAGGCCAATCATTATAGGCCTATATCATTCATGTAATTATTGTTTCCTGACTTGTCACTGTTGATAGTGATTTCTAACCAGTTTTGATCACTGGCTTCAGGTGTGTAATGTGCTCTTTGAAGGCTGAACTATACAGATATAATTAGAATGACCCTGATATTTATTTATACGTTTGTGCTTCATATCAGAGCACCTCAGAAATGTACTGAAGTAGGTGAAGTGTATGTGGGAGTCAAATGACAACGAAAAACATACTGTTTATTGTTCTTTTCTATTTCCATGAATGCACTGCTTATTTAATTCATTAATTCCTCATCACTTCGGGAGTATGTCTTTGCCACAGTGATCGGTTCCATTTTCAGTAGCTTTATCTGCGTTATTTTGTCCTCATTTGCTAGAGCTGCTCAGTCCTGCCTGTTCACTCCCTCACCGCTTATCAGAGTAATGGACAGCCGAGCAAGGTCCACTGAGGTTTGCAAGTCAGGGCGTGTGAGATAGGCGTGTGTACTGACGTATTAAAAAATAGCGTGAGTTCAAAGCACATATACTAATGGACTGCTGTGGGACGGTCCCGCAGTAGCCTAGGCAATGGCAGGAATTTTATTGTTGCAAGGAAAACGAAATATTTTCACCAAATGGAAACGATAACGGCAAGGGAAAACAAAGATCACACTTTTCTCATACATATCACATCTGAATGGACCGGAAAAAGGAAAGACACGGAGCTATTATAAGTAACTGCATTATTGCTCTTACTCCAACAACGAGAGAGAGAGAGAGAGAGAGAGAGAGAGAGAGAGAGAGAGAAGCCGCCTGCACTAGAGCTGCAACTGCGTGCGCTCTTTCATCCAGAAGATAGTTTGATTTGCATTGCTTTCTTAAAACCTGCTTTATCAATTAAAATAAAATAAAATAAAAATAGAGTAAAATTCAGCGAAACGATACTGAACAGCTCTATCGGATAGAAAAAAAGAAGACGCATGAGGATGGTTCTCTTAGGAGCAGGTGCATTCAGCCAAGTGGAGGTGCAGGGCACAAAGCAAGAGCAGCGCACAATATCCGTCGGACCACAACACCTGCTCCACAGGACAACCACTCATCACTAGATGTACCGTGGGTCATCATGCTACATCTTCCCGCAGACTGGATTTATCTTACAACTTCTGTATTGTAAAAGCGATTTGGACGCTAAAACTGATGGACGCACAGCTCATTTGGAAGAAACAGTAGTCAGAGAGAGAGAGTGTGAGAGAGAGCTAGAGAGAGAGAGAAAACAGGACTTCTTTGTCCTCAAAGCCCGCTTCGCTGGAATCAATCCTGTTTTTACTGAGGACAAAAATCATCTGGAAGGATGCCCGAGGCACTTTCTCCAGCACTGCCGCTCTACATAGGAATGGAGGTGGTCATTGCCGTCTCTTCTGTAATAGGGAACGTGATGGTGGTTTGGGCGGTGAAAATTAATAAGTCGTTGCGAGACACCACATTTTGTTTCATCGTATCCCTGGCTCTGGCGGATATTGCAGTGGGAGCCCTCGTTATCCCCCTGGCTATAACTATCAGCATCGGACTCCAAACTCACTTTTACAGCTGCCTGCTCGTGGCGTGCACGGTGCTCGTGCTAACGCAAAGTTCAATCCTGGCCCTTCTGGCTATCGCAATTGACCGCTATCTCAGGGTCAAGATCCCAACCAGGTAATGATAAAGACAGGTCACGACTTTTGACAGCGAGAGATAAAATAAGCAGATAGGGAAGGATGTATACTCAGATACTGCTGCCACTGCCTCTGCCAGTGGATGTGATGATGATGATGATGATGATGATGTTGATGATGATGGTGATGCTCCTGCTGTTGCTGTTTATGGTGATGATGGGTGGTGCTGATAATGATGATGATGATGATGGTGATGAAGGTGAAAGTGGCAACCTTATATTACCCAGAAAAAAAAACTCCACAGACAATAGCACCTCTAAGCTCCACTGTGTTCCCTGGCATTGATTCCCTCACGGGTCTTATTCCACTATATAGGAAACGTACATCCTGCTAGTCCCCTATAGGCATGGGGATCTGACACACTACTATTGACATGACAGCTTACCAGAGCATGGCTGATCAACCAGCAGCTTTAATTAGCTCTTGTGTCCTCTGGATTGAGAGGAGAGAGGAGTCTCTAATATGTGCAGTGTAATACTGCCAGGGGGGTTTGCAGTGTGGTTTTGGGGGTAGCAAGTAGGACAGTTTGCTTGTGTTTAGGCAGGGCAGAAAATAGGACATGTTTGCAGTCAACCACCTTTGTGTTTGATGCACAAGAACATCTATGGTTTATGATGCCAGGGTAGCACACAAAAAAACTGAGCAGCCAAACTGAAAGGCTGAAAAGATAAGCTAATTAGAAGAGGGTTATATTTTAATTGTCTGTCAGTGATAGCCTCACATTTTAATCTTCTGTGTAAGGCAGTAAGTCTCCCAGGTTTATAAGGCTGATAGAAATTTATCATGCACTTTAGCTTTTGACTGCCACTGGTTTTACTGATTTCATTTCTTGGTCTTGGATTTTGCATAAAACCCCTCCAGGTCCTCGGTTTTATGTCTGCCACAAGCACTTCTACACTATTACCACACAGCTCTTCATGCAATCTCATATTAAACATCATAGCAATGTCCTATTAATAACTTAATTATGTAAATCAATTCAATTTCTCTCACACAGACCTACACTAGAGATGAAGTCAGAAATAAGGAAGAGGTGTATTGTTAAATTGTCTATAGACAGTTACCAAATTTTGAATACATCTGAAGGCCATGCTTGTGTAAGTTAAATTAGAACTTCCCTCTTTTGCTGCCACTCCCACCCCACACCGTATTTTCATTATAAATAGCAACAGAGTTGAAAAAACACAGATGATGTCAATCATTTCTATTTTTATGCACCATTAGGTTGCTATGATAAACGTGTGTATATCAGCATCATGAATTGTATCTTTGTTTCTCATAGCACTTCCTGTTATTTGATATGATGATTCATATTTTAGCCCCTCTTAGCAGACTGGCTTCCAGGCTCTATGTGTGAATAATGATTCCCTTGTTGCTCTTCATGCTCAGTCCTATCTCAGCATTTAAGTATCTAATCAATGCTTAAATCAAGCACATTGTACGTGTGGCAGTCAGGCTAAGTTGCTGCTTTGTTCCGCTTTACATTACGCTTCAGCAAAGGTCAGGTTATTTCCTTTTCAATAACAGTGTCAAACATTGTATAGATCAAGCATTATAGTCTCTATTGCCTGCTTCCATATAAAATGGATTAACTAACAGCATCTTCATCACTGCCTCCAGGCATGGATGAGGCTATGGCTCTCTGTGCCACGGGACAACAGCCCAGCAGTGCTTTTAGAGCCTCAGCATCCTCACCTTCTGCAGTCCATTAAACATTAACAATGAAAATGCCAGTAGCTGAACCCATACAAGTCAAGTCAAGTCAATTTTATTTATATAGCCCCAATCATGACAGAAGTTATCTCAGGGCACTTTTTGTAATGAGCAGGTCTAGACCTTCCTCTTTACAGTATTACAGTACAGCCAGGGACTACTGCTGTGGCAAGAACTGCAGTTTGTGTTCGCTGTACTGCCTTGATAAATTAGCAGGTTATATGAAGTCAATTTTAGGAGCTATGAATCAGTTTTTCCCTGAGCAAAAGAATTCATAAAAAGCGGGAAGTGGTGCGGATTAATGTTGAGGGTTTGGAGGAGAAGGGAACTCGCTCAAGTAGGAATATATGCTGCATGTGAAATTGCCCAGAAAGTGCCAGGAGAATTTTGTAATGAATGATAAGTCTTGAAATTAAACCTTATTTTCAGCCTGAGGACATTGGCAAAATGAAACTCAGCAAACATGAAAACCCTGTTAGCGTGATGTGCCAAAGCCTTGATGTTTTGTTTTGTTTGTCCCTGCAGCTACAAGCGGGTGGTGACCCCTCGCCGAGCGGGGCTGGCTGTGGTGATGTGCTGGACGGTGGCGTTCATTGTGGGCCTCACGCCCATGTTAGGCTGGAACAACCTGTGGCGCCTCCAGCAGAACGGTTCGATTAGCTCCGACCTCATCATCACCTGCCAGTTCGAAACCGTCATCAGCATGGACTACATGGTCTACTTCAACTTTTTCGGCTGGGTTCTGCCGCCGTTGCTGCTCATGCTGGTCATCTATGCAGAGATCTTCTACATGATCCACAAGCAGCTCAACAAGAAGAAGATCACCAGCACTCACACAGACCCCAACAAGTACTATGACAAGGAGTTGAACCTAGCCAAGTCTCTGGCCCTGGTCCTCTTTCTCTTTGCAGTCAGCTGGCTCCCACTCCACATCCTCAACTGTATCACACTCTTCTGTCCCCAGTGCCAGAAGCCAATGTTTCTCATCTACATCGCCATCCTGCTCACCCATGGCAACTCCGCTGTCAACCCGATTGTCTACGCTTTCCGCATCAAGAAGTTCCGCTCTGCGTTCCAGAAGATCTGGGAGCAGTACTTCTGCTGTAAGGACATGCCGGCGCTGGAGATGCAACCCAGCGAGAGGAAAGAGATCCCTAATGCAGACCCACAGGAGGCAGCACCACCACAGCCGCCTCAGAAGGAAATCCCACACCCTTATCCTCCAGAAGAGCAGCCAGCTCTATCTGAACAGCAGGAAGACCAGAAGCCCAACCTGCCAGAGCAACCTAAAGAACAAACCTCCATACTGGAGCAGAACACAGTGTGATCCAAGGAACGAAGCTGGTTGTTTACTTGGAGAGTAATGATCAGTGCATGAGCATTGGTTGCCTCCTCATTTTGAATGTGTTCCAATGAGGAGTAGCCAGGAGTTGGTGCAAAATGCTGGGGTGCTGTAGCGATTGAGGCATGGCGACTTGCAGCCTATACAATCTCAAACACTGGGAGATCACGCATCTTTACTCAGGTGGAGTGTGTATGAGTTTGGTTGAAAAAGGAAGCGCAAAAGAATGACGGCAAAGGAGGTATTCATAAACTTGCAATAATGTAAGTCTTTTAGACCATGCGATGTGTCTATCTTAGTAACAGACTGAAGAAGTTAAGCTTTAACTCTTTTCGTTGATTATGGTGAAACAGTTGGTGTGGCCATTACAAAATGTGCAATATAAATTATTGTGGTTGATCAGTATCCGATTATCAAATTGTATCAACGCAGTTATGTGATTTACTGTAGGATTAAAGTTTGTACCGTCAATAGACCACGTTCGTCTTACTACTGTACTTAATACTGTGTCTTTGTTTAAAATGACAGTGGCTGAAAAATATGAATGTAATAATAGTGTAAATGAGAAACTATAGCAGCACAGCTGTGAACATTCATCTCTACTTCAGGGTCTTAATGGCACAACAGTGGTGGAACAAGCAGCGCTGTAAGAGAAACATTTGGAGCGAGGAGGTGTCTGTGCTGACAACAGGGTTTTGTAATTCCTCAATTGAATTCCTCGCTGGAGTCCCTCGGCACTCCAGCACCGCTGATCCATTACAGAAGAGATGGACAGGGATAAGAAATAGGCAGCTGGAGGGAATGGGAGGCTTTCATTGCAAGTAGCTTTTGACGATCTGGTGCCCTTTCAGGGACCGTGTGTGTGTGAGACTCATGGCTGGAGGAGGACAGTTACTCTTCAGGGAGAAAGAGAAGATGCACTTAAAAAAAAAAGCTCATTTTTATCCACCATTCATGTGAGCTGGTGGCTAGAGTGTGTCTTTCTGGGTTTTTTTTTTTTTTTTTACCCCAACTGAGACTGTGAATATTCTTATCACAACTTACCATGACAGACGGTGGCTTCCAAGGCCTTAATCGGTGTTTTAATTAGTCTGGAGTGGACTGATTTAAAAGGCCCAGAAAAGACAACATGACGATTGTGACTATATTCACTACAGTGTTATCTCAGCAGTTTGAATAATGCCCAGCTAGGGCATCTATAGACTCGAACATTTTTTCACATCACTGGCATAAATACACTGTAAGAGAGTGTAAAGTAATTCTGTTTTGACCCTTGTAAAGACTCTGCTAAAAACCGCCTACCACTGACATTATCTTAACTGGATGACAATCTCTTGTGTAAGGCAACAACATTTTCTATCTGTCTTTCTGTCAGCTCGCTCACTGGTAGCAACATGAAGTGGATATCAGCACCTGATGCCTGGATGATATCAGATGTATTAAGTATCAACCGAAACTTCTAATGCAGTCCACACTACATGTATCTTATTGTGTCTATCTTAGGCCAGGTGTACTGTACATAATGCACACTTGAAGATAAATCTGAATGAATAAAGACATAACAATGACAGCCTGTTTTTCTACAGGGAATGACACTTGTAATATGAAACACTACTTTAAGTAGAAACTGAATGCTGCTATTTGTTCTGGTTATTCTCTCTTTTTAAATGGTTAAAGCACTAACATTGCAAGGGTTAGGGCTTCAATTCCCACACCATGACCCAAACTAAAATATACATTTATGATACTGCTGGGGGAAAGTGTCCACCAATACATGTGTTTTGATACACATTTAGTGCATAAAAACAACACTTATATGACTGACTTTGTCTGAATGAGACATATGAAGGTGCATTATGCAAATCTAAGCTGAAATACAGTCAAGTTAAAAAAAAAATTATCATTTTGAAAGTGACAGTTATGGCCTCTTATCTGTCTAGTACTTCCGTTAGCACATGAGAGCTGTGTGTGGTGGGTGAGAGCTGATGAAAGGAACTCACGTCTTCGCAACAAGAAGTCACCATTTCCTGGGTCGTAATTATTACAGAGCAATCAGCACGTTAAGCCCAGGCAGTCTCGATGCTGTGCTGGCACGTCGCTGCAGCTCAACAGCTCTCTCAAAATTCATATTACCTAGTGGCTTGGCGCAATAATGCGGTGAGTGGCTCTTAGATAAGAGTTGAGTTGTCAAGGCTGTCACAGCCCATGTCTCCCTCCAGGATATGAATTCTCTTGATATTTTGGAGGCACATAAAATTTCCTGGACAGACTATTTAATCCAGACTGCTGACTCCTGTCGCTGTGTCTGCCAGGTCTCCATTTAACAACTTGTCAATAGATCTTTTCATGTCACTTTTTATGTGTACTTCTCCAGAATCAATATCATGGGAAATACACCACACAAAGACCTATTTCTATGCTATATAATACTGCCCAGACATCTTATTTGAATCAATGGCCTGGTTCAATATTAAGGAGTATTTTACACATAAGCCTAATGATTCAGTCTTGGAGGTTATTCTTGTCATATTGCCACATTTCCTGGAAGAAGGTATTGAGTTTCAGGCTGAGATTGAAGACCAAGTGAAACCAACTTCAGATAAGAACTTCAAATCAGAGGAAAGGAAACACTGCATGGTACTCTGCATTTCTAACAGAACAGGAGAGGTGACCTTTCTCTGCCTGCAACCTTTTGTCCTTGGGGCTAATGTGGGTGTTAACCGCAGATCCCGGGGGAAAAACAGGGAATTGTTTTTCCATCACTTTCTATTCACATTCTGCGGTAACACCAACCTCTGTTCGGAGTGCAGCAACCTCAGGTTTTATGAAACCCTAGAAGCCATAAAACATAGATTTACACGTTACATTCAGTGTTTTCCTGGCACATTACAATATATGTGCAAAGACAATTTAATTAATGTGCATTATGCTGATAATGTGTCTTAAAATGGAGTTAGTAATACACATACTTTTAATTAGCAAATAAGATGTGAGTGTATCTGTATCTGAGTGTAAACTGCATAGAAGTGTCTGTATATAGAGCCATACAGTACTGTATCTGCTCTCGTTTTTCCTGGTGAAATCTTCCTGATTTGGGTCAGTATTTCTTCAGAGTGGCCTTTTTTTAAACCATGTTTCAGGTCAGTATTTCTCTGTGTCCATTAGCTGAAGATACAAGCAGCATCTCTTCAGTAGGGTAGGCTGAGGGGAAAAAGCATGGCATGGTATTTACAGCCCACTGAAGGGCTTTTGGCATTAAAAATGGAAGAGTGGTTTGATCTACCTGGGCTCTGATCAGGCGTCATGAATAAAGCAGGCATGTTGTGCCCCAGGTGCCGCAGCACCACAGGAAACAGCGGTCCTTGTCAGAACAACACTACATGCCATCACCACCTCTGGCCTGGGGAACAACTCAGCTCAGACGGTTTGAGGGTTGGAAGGAAAATAACACCTCCATAAAACTGGTGTTGTTTTGGACGTGTGACTTCACAGAACAGCATCCAGTCCTCAACACCCGAGCCATAATATGCTTTTACTGGAGGAGCATCTGTGCCATATTCATCTGTGTTATGACAAAGCACCATGAGAGAATCAATTCCTAGTTGGTGTTGATGAAAGATGACTGTTGCATCCAAATGGATGGGTATGAAAACAGAAGGATGCAAATTTACATTTGCTTTAAGTCCATGAGGCACATTACTGGACACAGCCTATTAAGAAATAATGGTATGCAGCACTGACGAGCTTAGCAGTGGCAATATAGCAAAGCAATTACACATCAAAGCTGATGATCTGTCTTCATCTTTAGCTGTAAATTTACACTTAAGGTGTCTTAACAAGAAAACTGAGATCACACATCCTCAACTGCTTTCAGAAACAATTGCACCCCACATACTGGACCTCTGTGAAATACAGAATAAAAAAATTATAAGGGCTTGCAGTACGTGTGCATACCCCCCACTAAAAAGAGCCGTTGGATGCTGCAAATAAAACAAACTCATTTTCCCCAACAATCAATTATTCACCGGACAGGCTTACAAAATCAGGGCACTATCAATATTTCATTTCCTTTTTTATCTTTAACAAATCTTTGCCTCAGATGGTGTTGTGAAAACACAGGCGTGGAGCAAGGTTGTAAAATCCAGCGGAGGATTGCCTCCTCTTCAATTTCAAACTAATCTCCCATGCTTTTAGAAAAATGAGGTCTATGGAACAGTTCATAAAATTGCATTTAAAAAGGAATTTCCAAGGAGCAGACTCAACACCAGTGCTTTTGTGTTTTATCAGTGCAAATCCCTTTCTGGGCCGGGTGAGAGAGATTTTCCAAATATGAGGCTGTTGAGGATAGAGACTGGATTTCTCTCTCTCTCTCTCTCTCTCTCTCTCTCAGTAAATTCCCTGTACTACAGCTCCATTTGTATCTGTGTTGGGTTCACTGACGAGCTTAGTGACACACTGCCACCTGCTGGCAACCTGGTACACAATGTTTTGGTTTCCCTTTGATTAAAAGTGAGCAGTGCCAGGAGGACTCACTGGTGGGCTGGCTTCCTGATAAAGGGTACCAGGGTCACAGCTGGCTCCTTCATTAAGCTTTTCCCATAGGTCCTGATGGCCAGTTCAGCGTTGATAGATTTTTATTTGAAATCCTTTGATGGTTGTTCCAAGGACCTGCTTGGCTGCTTGAGCAAAACTAATTAATATGCAAGAGGACACATCCTCAAGATATATCCTGAATTAAACCACAGAAGTAGGTTGAAAGAGTCTAGACAAAAACCTCATTAAACTTGAACATTTAATAAAAAATTTAATAAGATTACGGTGCATAATGACAGATTCAGCTACAGATTCAGCATGTTATCTATTGCTGATCACAGACACACATTGAATCCACAACCTTATGCATTTTAACTTTTTTTTTTTTTTTTTTTTTTTTTTTCAATTTTTTTT